>SDVV010016868.1:0-14128 GCA_016164225.1 Gammarus roeselii | reverse complement strand
ACACAATGCTTACTCATACCTCGGGTAGTACCATATCCTGGTTATTGTTTCACACTGCTTACTCATTCTTCGGATAGAACCATATCCTGAGTATTGGTACTTAACCGAGTTGCTTACCGATGTTCGGGTAGACCAGTCCAACCACGCGCCGTCGTACGTGCTGGCCGGTACGATGTCGTGTCATGCGCCAGTACCGTCGGTCTGCGGGTGTCATTGGGGGGTGCCGTTTAGCGTGCTGAGATATTGGCGTGTGGTTTACGATGGAAAGGTCTTCCAATAACGTTCTGGTCTCTCTTGTATATTGTAGTCGAAGCACAGAGTCGCTGCTCAAATAAATGAAGAGTAAGCTCAAATATCAATAAGTTCCGGTTGGATTATCCATCTTTACTTGTGGACAATGTACAGAGTCACAACTGCTAGACGATAATCTGCATTACCTCGTTGTTAATGTAATGAGTTCAACTGTTTCGCTCCCAAACATGGGGTCGATGAACTACTTATAATGCTACAGTTTCTGTGGACGACTGTCTGCACTCTGGGCGACAACGGCTGTGACGTCAGTGTGTGTTTGATGTATTTGTAAAGGGCCGTTGCTCACATACTGAACGGAGTGCCCGGTCGGAGCTTCGTCCACTCCTTCTATATGTTCTTTAACGCAAGCAATGACAATCACGCGAACTGTATCAGATAGCAAGACTCAACCAGTTGCTTGCTCATGAGACTGTTGCGGCGAAAGGTCTAAGCACAAAGACAAGCTCAGCGTTTGCCGAGTATTGTCTCTGCAGTTTCCTTTTCCACTATTTGTCCCCTGTATGTATGAAGTCGTTTGGCAAATCTTGACTTAAACGCTATATTCGTTCACTTAAGTTCACCCAAATACTATATTCGTTCACTTAAATTCACGTAAACGCTATATTCGTTCACTTAAGTTCACTTAAACGCTATATTCGTTTCCTAAAGTTGACCTAAACGCTATATTCATTCAATTAAGTTCACTTAAACGCTATATTTGTTCACTTAAGTTCACCTAAACGCTATATTCGTTCATATGAAAATCTCATTTAAATGTGCATCGAGGAATTCTCGACTGAAATGACTATGTCCTATTCCGGAGGTGTTGCCTTTACTTACTCCTATAATTAGTCCAAACTTGACCTGACATAACCTAACATAACACAGGAAAGGATCATTCAGACTGGGTCAACATAACCTAACTCAATCTTAACGAGAAAACCGACGCATGGTATTGTGATTGAGGGTTTAGTTTCAAAGAACATTTGTGGAAATAGAGACACACCCAGGAAATTGACGAGCCTGCAGCAACAAGCGGAGGCAGTACCTGAGTACTGCGTTAACGAAATGTACCCCAAACTAATGTTCCTCGCAACAAAGGAATCGCTAGTGAAAGAGCGTTCAAATGGAAAGGAGCGCCAAAGCTAGTTAATTTTGAACCATTTTGTGTGTAAGCCACCTGGTTGTAATTCGCTGGAAGGGGTGAACTAGTTAGAGCTTAGATAAGTGGACGTTGTCTCGCCGGCTTTTTTTTGCAAAATTGTACACTATTCATGTTGCCATTACGTATGGTAGTTAGACTGTTTTTAGATACAAATGATCCTCCAACCCTCAAGAAACGTGAGCCTACTCTGTTCTCCAACAGCTTCAACAACTCTGTTCTAATTCGTGCAACGTCATCTATGATCCCTCGTGTTCGCGGTTCTTCGGCCATCCCATTCCCACATCTCATCTCAAAACACTTCCGCTTCTTCTGCATTCCGCTCCCGCCTTCACATTTCCACCCCATCCCACTTTCTGTCATTCTTCCACACTCCCCCATCCCACTTTCTGTCATTCTTCCACACTCCCGCATCCAAGGTCTTGTGCAGCTCATGACAATCGTAGGTAACATCCAACATTTTACACCTTGCCTTCACTATCCATTTCACCTTAGTTTAAACGCATGCAGTCTTTTCCACATGATAAACAAGGTGATTATAATACTGAACTTCATAAAATAACTCCCCATTAAGGCGAACACTGTTTCTCCACATATCATCATTCATCGAACATCTCATTATTCTACTGTTACCTCTATGCCATGTGAGATTCCTTCTCTCACACACCCTATTATACTGCGATACCAGCTTGTATAACTTATCCAATTCTGTCATAAGTGCCGTATCATTTTCAAACATCAACTGACACATCGGCCAACTCCACTCATTAGCTCCCAACAACTCCAAGCCAAGATCCACTACACTCGCAATCACCTTCCTGACCGGTCCATCCATCTGAGGAGTGAACAGCCAGGGAGTCAATGTGAACTTGTGTCAGTCACACTTTCACTAAGAACCAATCACAGTTTTCGCTCGCTCCCTGGAAGCCTAGAGCACATTCTCTCCCTTTCCAAGAGAGTTCTCATGATCACTAGGAATTAGTCTCAATGCAAAAATCTGATCTCTATCCCCGCTGCTAGTCCAAAAGCCACTCTGTTCCTCGCCAATCGCAACATCTGTACTGTCTCTTGTCATCTTGATGAGCACTCTCCCGTACAACTTAACCACTACACATGTAAAACTATACCACTCGAGTTGCTGAATTATTTTTTGTCTACTCTGCCATTATGCTGCAAAATAACGCAAGCACTGCACCACTCAATCGACACCACGCCGTACACACGGCACAGAACTGGAAGCCTCACTAATCATTTGAAAACCGTTGATCCACCCCTACAAAGAAGCTCGGCCACTACGCAATCCAATCCAGAGGCTCTTCTTGCTTTCATCCCCTACGCCGTCTCCTGCACCTACTCCTTAGAATGCCCATCACCGTTTATGCTCTCAAACCTAGCATTCGTACACTTCGACCAACAGCATCTATGTCAACATCTTTGACAACCTCAAGTACGGCAACTCCTCAAAATACTCTGCCCACCCATCATGTACAGTAAATCAACCACTTTCCAATAACATCCGTCAGAAAAGATATTTCCCGACCTCATTTTTCCATTTCCCCATTGATCTCCTCCTTCCACTCTTTCCAGAACATGCTCTTGCTCTCGTAAAACATCTCGCACAACCTTTAGCATCCGGCAGCCCATGAACTATGGGCACCTCGTATAAGCTGTGCTATATGTACTGCAAATTCAATTATGGGGTACTGCTAGAATGGAGTCTTCAGCCCGTCCAAGGCCTAGCACTACTACTACGGCTACATGATGCTCACTTCGAAATTAAACTTTGGAACCAATCTTCGTACTATCAGAGGAGATCTAGATTATACCTAATCTCCTATTTATGTTAATTGTTGGTATCACTGCATCAGGGGTTGTCTTCATCAAGTGTACCTTGGACACTTTTCTTCTTGAACCAGTTATTTCCCATCACCAGCTCCCGCTCCACGAGCAAACAGATCAGGTTTACTCCATTGTCATTTCTACCTGGAACACCATACATCACAACCACATTGTCAACGCTTTGTCGCCCGCTCTCGAATAAATGTCATCCCGCACCATCATGTTGTATTGTTCTCTCGAACTCGCCATACAATGAATTCCAAAATTGTTCTCTCAATTCCTCATTCGTCCCGCTTCCTGGTCCGTATGTACTCACAATCGTTCATTTTACTACACCTAGCATAACCTTCACCCCCATCAATCAGGAGTACACTTCTTTCCACTTTGTAACGCTTTTAGCAAACCAATCGTTAAATTACAACAAAACATTGTTTATTGACATGAATGTCATCTGGACGTTCACCATCACCCGTCCAGATCCATTGCTGAATCAAATGGAGAAGAAACCCCCAGCCCACGTCTAGTGGAAGCATCGTCTGTTTGATCTGTGCTTCGCTGTTGGTGTTTTCAATAGTTGTAACGGGAAACGTAAGAAAGAGTTATTGAGTGGCAGTCCATTGAAAAGTGACGGCAACTGTAGTTAAACGTAGCTATAATTTATAGGCACTTACTTTATTGGACTTCTATCCACAAACACGCATATGAATGAATTTTGGCTGGTCATCGTAAGTTGACACTCACTAAAAACTGCATATTGTGCCGTTGAACAATTCTTTTAGTTGCTATTTCGTATGTTTTTCTATTTGTTAATAGAACTTGTCCAATAATGGTTGACCCTCTCACCCTCTTTCTCTACTCAATAATATTATATATTACAGGCACTAGAACTACTGTTGGACGGTTAGACAAATGAATGACTATCAGGATTTTTTAAGGCGTATAGTATTTTATTGCTATCATGATTCGAAATGAAGGCCACAGTTCAATAGGGTAAATAGCATTTGTGAACTACGTGACATTTCATGAAAATGTCAGAGCTACGTGCTACTGTTGCCGTCCAGCCACTCCCGGTTGGCAGAGATTGATCCGTCGGTTTGAGACCATCCATTGGTAGTTGATCATACACATTTCTCGCGACCGTTATCTCGTAGATCAATACTGAAAGTACTTTATATCTTCATTCAGCTGCACATCTGTACTGATCCTTCCTTCACAGATCACTTATGGCAATACCGTGGAAATTTCACATAGATCCATAGCGATATTTGCCCTTCAATTTTTGGCTTCCGCAGTTTACTCCAATATAATCCAATTAATTCTTTTAAATTCTACAAGCAATGTGAGTTGTGTGGTGCAGTACCTAAACTCATGAATGGGTAACAGCTCACGTTTCATTAATACAGTAACCCGCGCATGTAACACAACTAGATTCATTCGACCGAATCCACTCTCCGCCTCAAATGACTATTTCTTGTCCATCCCAGTCTCATTGTCTCGCATGTCTCATCTTATCGCTCACAATAGCACCGTAATGCATTATCATCGCTCCAGTTAACACGCTGGGACGTTTCGCTGGAGAACAGTGCTCAGAGGCAGCCAGAAGAGGACAGTAAACAGAGATCGAGTTTAAATAATGTTAATGGGCGAGTAATCTGGATTGAGGGCAAAGAATGATGTTTAGGAATTTAGTGATGTTGAACATTCAAGTATGAAGAATAACTTATGTGTTACTTTAATTTATTTTGACATTTTTCTCCATAGATAAAATGGAGGAAAGAGATGCGAAACTATTGCTGTTCTGAATGACGTTGCCCATTCGCTTTCGGATGATCATACAGTATACTGTACTCGCTAAAAATAGTCCTTTTCGTAATCATACTTTTCTCTCGTTTGACGTTCAGTGCCTTACCTCCAGGATTACCTCCCCAACTCGGCGGTAGGCGGTGGAAGATAAGTGCCATCTCCAGCATGATCAGATTTGGGAGCACTAATTGGGGAACGAAAGGAGCCATTAAGGGAGAGGTTTGATTCTGTTAAGTTGGTTCTGTTACGTTTCAGGAGTAACTGAAAAAAGGTGTATGAGGAGAAATAGCCGATTCTTTAATGAGCATGAGATTAAGTTGGTGATGACTGGAGACAGCACCAAATGACGCGTCTACACATCAGGGTAAACAATTTCGACCTGATTTGACACGACATGGGCTAGGTCAAGAATGAGATGCACGCATTAAAGCTCAGCATTGCAACATTTGAAATTTATCATAACTCTGCAAAACAATGCATTTAAATTTGCAGAGGAACTCAGCTACAATCAGAATTTGTATCCCGTCCATGAAAAAAAGGTTAATATCAGAACAAGCCATTTTCTGGTGGAACAAGTTCTCCTGTAATTTATTTGCCTCTCTGTATCAACAGTGCTATAACTCTCAATACGTCATGGAATCGGGACAGATTCTTGAACAGGTGGGGACAGATTCTCTCCAAATTAGCATCAACTGCAGGAAGACAGCTAAAAGACACACTTTCGTCAAATAACAACGTACAAAATCAACCGACAGAACGAGGTTCGTAACAATTTTTACAGTTTCGTCGTACTTGTTGAACAGAACCAATGGTCGTTTACCGTAAATTTTGACAAAATTTCGAATATTTTTTCACCCATTTTAAATTCTAAAGTATTTCAAAACTTGGTTTAATGTTCCTCAAAAAATGTCACTTTTGATGTAGCAAACCAATGTCTATTTGCCGGATATCTTGTTAATTCTTCCAAAAAGGTGACTCATCTTGAATAATTGAGTTGAAACGATCATTCAAACTTGCAAAACGTTCACTTTGGAAATAATTTAATTCAAATGGTCGGCATTGGAAATCATTTGACAGAACGAGGTTGGGGACAAAAAAAATCATTTTCCATATGCTGTTTTTTCAGTCTAATCATCAAAAATGTGCACTTATATTAAAATATTAAGCGTACCCAGTTGACTAACGCATGTCAAGGCACTATAGAATTAATATTGACCAAACATCAGGCATGCATAATCTTTGAATCAGTCTACTCGATTGGTGATTTTTCCACTCCATATTTTGTGACTGTACACCCAAGTCTACTCGCTACTTCATGGTTCGGGTTTCACAAAACCGTTTTATCTAAAAGACTGGGCATGAGAGAACGTGAAACTCATCCAACCTGTAATTTTGTTGATCTTTGACCTAGTTACAGGCCGGCAAATAAGCTGAATATCTCATCCTTCGGTGCAGTAGCCATGCTACCGATTCCGATCTCTTTCCACATTCGGTAACAATAATTCGTCCCTTCCTTTTCCCACCCACTCACACAACACAACATCCTGCTCGAATTTTACATGGTAGTTGCTCATTTGTATGAACGATCAAATTTGTTGATGCATTTATACTAAAACATCAGTATGGGTCATATATAGTATTGTAATGTAATTTAAAATGCGGTGGAAATGGCAGTGGAGGAAAGTCTGTATGGAGCAGGAGTTGGTCTGTGTATGGAGCAGGAGTCTGTGTATGGAGCAGGAGTCTGTGTATGGAGCAGGAGTCTGTGTATGGAGCAGGAGTTGGTCGGAATGTTTGTTCAAGAAGCGAGATATCCACAGGTACACATGGGTAAGCGGGATATCCACAAGTACACATGGGAAAAGGAAGGCCAGTGGTGCAGTGGTGGAGAGAGCACTGATGAATTTTGTGCTGATTTCGAGGAAAGTGGTGGGGAGGCTGATGGATGTGCGGGTGTTGAGAGGAGAGGGTGGAGAAGTGTCTGACCATCTGCTGGTGGAAGGAAGATTAATAGTGGAGCAGGAGTGGAAGGGCAACAAAAGAATTGGAGGAGGAAGAGAGGTAGTAGAAGTGAGTGAACTGAATGTGAGAAGCAGAGCTGAGGAGTTCCAGCAGGTGTTGAGAGGGGAATATGACAGCGTAAGAGGACAGGACCTGAGAGATGAGGAGGAAGAACGGGAGAAGTTAAGAGATGTGTTGCAGAGGTGTGCAAAGAATGTGTGTAGTGCGAACCGTGTGGGCGGGTGCAGAATGAAGGGTTGCGAGTGGGGAAACGAGAAGATCAAAATGGCGGTGACACGGAAAAGAGGAGCGTTTGAGGAGTGGTTTCAGATGAAGTCGGTGGTGGCCTACGAAATATATAAATAGATGAGGAACGAAGTGAAAAGGGTGGTGAGGAGAGTTAAAATGGACGCTGATGCCAAGTGGGGCAGACGGTTGTGCCAGAATTTCGAGGAGAACAAAAAGTTGTTCAGAAAAGAGGTGAAGACGGTGAGAAAGGGAGAGACCGGAAATGAGGATGTGGAAAGTGGTGATGTACGGAAGAGATGGGCCGTGGATTTTGATGAGTTGTTGAATGTCGAAGATGACAGAGAGGCCGACATTGTTTTTGTGGGTGGTGCTTAGATGCCAATTTTGGGAGAAAGACTTGTGGCGGACATTACCAGGGAATAGGTGCAAAAGGCGGTGGAGGTGATGAAAGCAGGGAAAGCCCCTGGTTTGGATGGAGTTGCGACCGAGTGCCTGAAAAGGTGTGAATTACGACTGTCGAATGGTTGGTGAGGCTACTGAACTTGTGTTTTGTGACGGACGTGGTACCGGTGGAGTGGCGCAGTGCTTGCATTGTTCCGCTGTATAAGGGCAAAGAAGAATAAAATGAATGCTGCATCTCGAGGGGTATTAGTCTGTTATGTGTGGTTGGTAAGCTGTAGGGGAGAGAGCTGATCAAAAGGATTAGAGACTCTACGGACTGCTCAGTTGGGAGGAACAGTGTGGCTTTATGAGTGGAAGACAGTGTTTCGATCACATTTTTGCAGTGAGACCGGTCTATGAGAAGTACCTTGCAGAGGGAAAATTTATGTTCTGGACCATCATGGATTTGGAAAGGTGAACGATAGGATTGACAGGGAAGCGTTGTGGAGGGTGTTGCGTTTGTATGGAGAGTCGGAAATCTGTTGAAAGAGGTGCTGAGTTTCTATGTTGACAGCCGAGCATGTATCAGAGTGGGAAGCGAGGTGAGTGATTGTTTCACAGTGAAAGTGGGACTGAGACAATGCTGCGTGATGTCTCCATGGCTGTTCAATCTCAATATGGATGGAGTGGTCAGGGAGGTGAACGCGAGTGTGCTGGGTCATGGCTTGGAGCTGTTGGAAGCGAATGGGTGGAGTTGGCAGTTGAGCCAGTTGCTATTTGCGTATGATACAGCATTGGTGACGGGCTCAGAAGAGATGCTATGTAGGCTATTGCTCGAGTTTGGTAGAGCGTGTGAGAGGGGAAGCTCCGAGTGAACTTGGGTGAAATTAAAGTAATGAGATGCTCGAGAACTGTGGATGCGGGCAAAATTAGTGTCCGCCTATATGGAGAGCTGTTGGAGAGTGTTCAGTGTTTCAAGTATCTGGGCTCCTATGTGGAGGTGACGGAACTAGTGGAAACTGAAGTGAAGGCGCGAGTGAAGGAGGGGTGTAATGTGTTGGGTGCACTGAAGAGTGTAACGAGCTGTAGGACGTTGGGGATGGAAGCAAAGAGAGGGTGATATGAAGGTGTTGTTGTCCCAACTGAGATCTACGGTGCAGAGACTTGGGGGGTAAGAGCAGAGGAGAGAAGAAGGTTGAATGTTTTCGAGATGAAATGTCTGAGGGTCATGGCTGGAGTAACGCTGAGAGACCGGATCACCAACGACGTGGTTCGAAACAGAACGGGGATGGTCAAGAAGTTGGAGGACAGAGTGGATCTGCGTGTTCTGAGATTGTTCGGGCTCAAGGTGAGGATGGATGAAGAGAGACTGGTAAAAAGGGTGATAGAGGCGGAGGCGAGTGATCGCAGACCTAGAGGTAGACCGAAGTTTGGGTACGTGGCTAATGCTGGCTGTCGATAAGTGACTAATGCAGGCCGTCGATAAGTGACCAATGCTGGCTGTTGATAAGTGACCAATGCTGGCTATCGATAAGTGACAAATGCTGGCCGTCGATAAGTGACCAATGCAGTCCTTTGACTGAGTTGTAGTGAGTGTAACTTTGAGGTTATTTTATTAACTAATCGTAACCGATCATTTGATTCCGACTGTTTTAACGTCCTTTACCATCCAAGGACTTGCCTGCCTGTTGGCGGGTCACCTCAACGCTCATCGATGGGCGTCGCTGCTGTGCCCATTCCACCTTTTTTCACCTTTGAAGCTCGTTGGTTCTTCCAGCATTGCATCGAATAACATATTCCTCAGTTTTCCTCGCTACTTTCCAATTGACGTTCTCTCTAACCGTTCATTTCTGCAAAGTGGCTTCACTCCTTCTTTTTACCTCAGTTCGCGGAGAACCAATCCATTTGAGGTCCCTACCCATCCTTCCATCTTCATATGGTCAGTGCTCAAGACGATAAGATACCCTCTGCTGCAATTGGAGTGCTATCGGGAATCAAATTTTAGCCGCAGTAGACCGACTGAGACAATAAGCGACTTAGGCGATGGACTCAGATCCTTGGGGACAAAGAATGCTGGGAAGATTGTCCGGAAAATTACCCACATGTGAATATTTTCGTCGAAATGAGAGAGTTTTGGCATGGAATATAAATTTGATTATATCGTTTTAGTTGCCACTTTATGAAATGTTTTACATCTAACATAATATGACACCGTATTTCAAATTCTTACATTTGAATTATTCGATTAGGGAACTGACATTTACGATGATGAGAATCCCACTCACCATCAGGACATGAATGTCATCATTTTTTTCGCTCCAAATAATCGACTGGCCGTTTTTTATTAGCACCATCCAGTTATTCACTCCGTTTCAATTAGTAGTTAGGAATGTATCCAGTTTCACAGGCAGGTTGTGGAGATCGTTGACGACCCCAAGTAAACACTCCGTTCCCTAACATTGGAGCTACCGTGTTAGCTTCAGAACTGGTTCAGAAGAAGGAAGGTGATTCCTCATCTATTATTGATGATCATGGAACAATGGCATCTCGTCAGTCAACGAGATGTATAGTGTCCTGTAGAACCTCTTTCTGTCGGAAGCCTAAACACCACCCAATGTATGTGCCCGCTAGAACATCCTGTCAATTGAGCCCTGAAAGATACGTTTGAGCGCGTGTTAATTACTGCACATACTCCTCGGAGAACCTCATAATATTAAAGTTAAACAAACCGTCGTTTGTTGGCAGCCAACAGGACTCTCCAACCATTAGCTGTAGACAAAAAAAACCTTGGTTATTACTGGCTTCACGAAAACTTCTCTGGTTCGAGCCGATGAAGCCCCAATTGATAATTCGTCTATAAATAATTGAGCTTCTATTATATGATCGTTCAAATATTTCAAAGATCTTTGAATGCATATTAACCAATTATCAAATTGTGTATCGTTAATGGGTCATAATCGTGCAATTTTAACTGACTTGCTGTTATATGTGCATGTGAATGTATGATTCCAATCTGATGACCCGTTTCCGAGAACGTTTTGATTTGCGAGTGACTATATATATCTTTAAACTCATTTTATTCAATTATTATCAAAATCACAGTTTGTCAAGGCCGCATTGTTGTATTTGTATTTATAACTAGTTATTTGTAACAGGAAAATTAATGGGGATGTGGAACTCTATGATTTGTGTCAATTGAGTTTTTCCTCAAAGAAAGTAATTCCCAAACATATCAGATTAGTGTAAGTTCCTGGGCTTAACATTTGGTGAACCTAATTTATTTTGGTATGCATAGTCATTCGAACATATTTTTTTTTCTTGCTTTTCTGAAACTGATTGTATAATTAGTGGTCATTTTCATCCTTATTTAGCAATGGTGTTGGGTCATCACAACTTGTCTATTATAACGATGACATTCTTAACAATTCAACAAGGTGTTTAAAGAAATGAACATGCATACAAACAGACGCTCCTGGCACTTTTTCAACGACACCAGCTAATCGGGGATGAAAATTTAAATTAATCCATAGACAACGAAACCAGTTTTTACTATAAAGTTAAGTTCATTATACAAGATATTGAATGTGTGCATGATCCTCTTTTCAATAATAATGTCAACGTTTAGTCCGTTTCACAAGTACAGTTATTCTGCTTTATAAAGGTGTCATATTTTTTTTTGCAACCCAAATAACTACATAGCTAAAAAATCTGGCTCATCGCTGTTCTAATGCAGTGGCTATTCACAACCATGATGAATGAGTATTTCAATTGAAAATAGCATTTTCCTGTTTTCTCAAACCCGGAGGTATCTAGGATGCGTTTTCGGTTGATAAAGTACCAAAATAATATTGCACAATTCTAGGACTAAGTTTTCATTTTCTGAAAATAATTGGCTCGTAAGCCTATCTCTCTGTTTCACGGGTCCATCACTGTATTACTGTATCTCTGTATTTCCCTGTTCACTGGTCTACCACTGTATTACTGTATCTTTGTACCTCACTCTTCACGGGTCTATCACTGTATTACTCTATCACTGTATCATTTTGTTCACGGGTCTATAACTGTATTACTCTATCACTGTATCTCACTGTTTCCAGGGTCTATCACTGCATTATTGTATCGCTGTATCTCACTGTTCACGGGTCAATTACTGTATTACTGTATCACTGTGTCTCCCTGTTCACGGGTCTATCACTGTATTACTGTGTCACTGTATCTCAGGGTTCAAGTGTCCATCACTGTATCACTGTACCCCACTGTTCATGGGTTTATCACTGCATCAATTTTTCAAATGTTTCTATTCCCTTCCTGTGAGTAGTCCATAAATTGAATCATGAGTTGAATTAAATTATTTCATCTGAATGTTCTTTTTACAAACGAGATATTTTATGTCATGAATTAGTTTCCCTTTTCTGTTCTCCTTTCATATACATATGCACCTTTTCCGAACCCTGAGTTAAACGCCAAAGCTTATTAGACCGACCAACCAAACCAGGCCATCCTTCATCCTGATTTTGTTCAACAATCCCCAAGGCTTCAAAGATAAGGTGAACTTTTCAGTGACAACGCAAAAGTATAGCTCGGCCGATCTGGATCCAGATAAAATCTGGGACTTAATTCTGTCGTCAAAATAATTTCTCCTTGGGATTTTTAAGAGTTTTATACGAGAACGACTGACGTTTCCTGAGAATAAGTGGATGGGGGTTAAACTTGGGTCAGGGGGCTAGGAAGGTGGGAAGGAATAGGGTGGTTTAGAGGAAGTATCCAAAATACATAGAACAAGGTTTAGAAGGAAGTATAATGAAAATAATGACATGGTTAAAGGTGCTGTGCTACAAAGACTTACATCAGGTTTGTGAGAAAATTGCACCGAAAAATAGGGACATTATACAGATAAGTTCGAATGTAAGGGATGTACTGGTTGAGTTAGCCGAAAAGAATATATGGTAATTGTGGAATTGGAAGACTCGCGGAGGCTTCATGTTCTATGCCACTCGTCCGGATCCAGTGAGGATCATGCACTGTTCTGACCAGTTACTACACGTAACGAAACGTTACGGAACCGGAACAGTTGTGAATGTAGAGCTTACGGGCTTGATGATTTAAATAAGTTGTATGAGTGAATTAATGTTTGAATGAAAGTGCTGTATAAATGAAAACTTCTGGAAGCATTGCACCACGCATAAGAGACACATCAAAGAATGGAATACATCATGTGAGTGATCCATTACACACGCTTCTCTTGGACCAATCGCACGAGTGAAAGACACCAACCCCAAGTTTAATTTCGCTGACAATTAACAACTCATGATAAAAAAAGATTAATATTATGTGAGCAATTTTTCGGCACGGTAATACCTGAAATCCCATGGGCAGTTCATTGATGTTTAGCCACACAGTGTATTGTCGCGAGCATCTGGCAGTTGATGTGCTAATGAGTTCTAACTCAAGGAAGGATGTTGGAGATGGTCTGCATTTCAGAATGACGTCATCAGGGTACACTAACACTACAGGGTAAACCGGATAAATTATCACCTGCTACTAATTATGCTGCTAATTTTATTACAGCTATTTTTACCTATGGCAGCCTCCGCGTGATCGCTTGTTTGGTGTCACTGGTGCCAAAACGGCCATTTGGTGTTCCGTCATTTATTTGTAACTTAAACTCTTAAAGCGACTAGTTTCATTATGCCGTGCTGTGCAGTGCACGGTTGTAAGAACCGAGGTTGTCTCTCCGAAGAAAAAGTTTCTTTTTTTAAGTTTCCTAAATCTGACGTCATGAGGAAAAGGTGGCTGCTGGCTACAGGCCGTCAGGATGCCTATAATTTGAAGAGCGCGTAAATGTGTTCGGCTCATTTTGATGAGAGTTTCTTTGAAATAACGCATAGAAAACGCAATGCTTTCAAATTTGAACAACGATGAAAGAATATTGGTGTTCTAAAATTCGATATTTGCATAATGAAATTATACTGGATTTCGTCAAAAAATACCTCTGATCTCCATAGATTTACAATTATCTGCACTGTACGATGTACAAAAAGTTAAACATCAAAGTATTTACCCAAGAAACACACACGAAAAGCAACAAAGTTTCAGCTTGTCGTTTCAGCCATCTGAGAAAACATTTTTTCTTTCCTTCATAAACTGCTTTGTTCAAATCAATTGGTGAGCGTTTGCTCAAAAATTGTGACCAATATAAAATATTGCAGATCTGTTATTCAAGATGATACCTTGTTTAAGTATAATAAATAAAGATAAACTACTTGAATACCCAAAATTTTTGAGCCAAAAATGACTAGCCTGGATGTGCTAATATTCGTTGTGTGGCTCCAGTGACGTCACGGGCTGGCAGTGCGAGGCTATGACGTCAGACCACTTGATTTTGACGTCACGTATTAAATT
>SDVV010016867.1:0-14128 GCA_016164225.1 Gammarus roeselii | reverse complement strand
CCGTAGGGTGGCCGTTTACTTTGCAGTAAAAGCAGTGAGGTTCTTCGGATGGGCACGACAAGGGATCGTCTCGCTTATCGTGGTCGTCCTGGGAGCAGTGTGAGCTTTTTTTTCCGTTACATTTTTGACTCGTGTGTCCGTATTTCTGACATTAGTAGCATCGCATCGGACGTCTTTCGAAGGGTGTAACCTTGGTTTTGGCGTCGAAGAAAGGTATGTCTATGTTGTTAGGTGGTGTGGGGCAATTGAATTTAAGCAGAAAGACCGTGGTGGTTGTTTCTTTTTGGTTTTATTTTTGGTGCGATTTCCGCTTCAACTTTACATTCCTCGTATTGGACCAGTCCGGTGATGAATTCGTCGGCTTCATCACTCGGGGGAGACCCTCGACGTAAATCAGGCCTGAACTCATAGAAAAAGTTGGGTGTGGTATGACTTTGCAAGGTTTTTCGCATACTCTGTTCTTGGAGAGTATAGTGTCACTTTGAAGTTTTTTGTCTACTTTAATGGTGAAGCTATCGTCACCGTTGGCGGTGATGTTGAGAATTGGACGGCTGGTCATAGAGCCCAGTTCTTCTCGTAGTTTATATGGGCAAATATCCGGTCTGTCATTAACTTTGCAATGTCATTTTCAAGTGTTCCGGGGAATTTAGGGCCCTTGTTGAATAGGTTGTGGTCATCAAATCGTGTGTATTGTCTCCTCTTTGTTTTTTTTGGTGTCCGGGCGCTACGAGTTTCGGCTGGAAGGAGAGCGATGTTATCAGAGAGGTCACAGGCGGAAGCACACGAGCAGGTTACGGGTTCCCTGGCCTCTATCCTCTTCATCAGCTCTTCCAGTCGGGTATTCATAATTGCACAAAGGTTCTCGAGTTTAGGGAGACGTTCACAGACTTCACTGGAGGGCGCCGAGCAGTCCTCAGTCTCCAGCTCGGGAAGGCCTATCATTTTGCAAATCTAGCCCAGGGTATTCTGCATTCCGGTTATATTCGCGTCCAGCTTCGAGACGCGTTCATTCGTGTCGTCGATTACGACCCGAGTCAGGTCTCCTGTCGATGAGGAACTTGTGAGGGGTTGGTCTTTCTTCCCGGCAGACTGGTTTGAGTGCGACGCTTTTGAATAGCCGCCAGCCCCTCTCCGATAGGGCATGGTCTTGCCCATTGTTTGATCCCCGGTTTCTACCCGGGGTTCAGGGTAATGAAGTGTGGGCCTTCTTTACATTTATTTCTGTTGTATATATGAATATATACACTACCTTACTCTCTATAATTGCTTTTAAAATTAACCTTGAATCTAGATTTTTTTAGACTTTTTCTTTTCTCGACCTTTTTTTTACCATTTTTTTTTCAATTGGTTTCGATTCTAAATTCACTAAGCCCGGTGTCAGTGGGGGGGCTCACCTCTTTGTGCACCAAGGGGGGACGGTGGAGGGATCTTTTAACTCGAAACGTATTTTGGGACAAATGAATATTGGTGGATAACGAGGACACCGCGGGAAGGGGGGTGGGATACCAAGAGGGTATCCCTCTGAGGTGCCTTATTGCTCTCGCTCCAAAGAGATGTTGGTCGATCTCTCCAATTTAGTTGAAAACTCTAACCTTTACGAGATGATATTCGGTCTCGGAGCGATAGTCGATATTCCCTTCACACCAGCCATGACAATAGCCGCTATCCGCCATACCAAAAATTTTTCAGCAGCGGGCCCAGACTGCATATCATACATTCACTTAAAACATCTAGGGCCACACGCCATCGCAGCCTTCACAGACATTTTTAACTCTTCCGTACTACACAATACAATACCCAACATCTGGAAATAAGCTAAAATCATCCCCATCCTGAAACTAAACGTAGTTCCTACAGATCCAGCCCATTTCCCTCCTTCCAAACCCCTCGAAAACCATGGAGAGACTGGTTGTTAACAAAATAAATGCACACATCCCACTCTCCCCTACGCAACACGGTTTCATGGCTCAAAACTCCACCACCACGCTCCTCACCAACCTCACCCAGACCATCCATGAAGGCCTGAACGAAGAGAAGCTGACCAAACGAACCATGGTATGCGCCATCGACATTAGTAAGTACTTCGACACAGTTCCAAGACACGTCATCATAAACAAAATACTCAACACCCACATCCATCCAAATTATAGGAAGTGGCTTGCTAATTTCCTCTCCGGTAGACATGCACACACTGTCTACAACAACAAGCCTTCACGAATCCGCCACTTCCCCAATGGTGTCCCACAGGGATCCGTGCTATCCCCCTCCATTTTTAATGCCTTTATGCACGACCTGCCCACTCCCACATAACCCAACACCAACATCAGCTCATAGGTGGACGACTCCACAATAATTACAACACCACAAACAGGAGACTGAAGCTGCACACCTCCAGCAGTATCTGAACTCCCTTGAAGTCTGGCTGTTGGACAACAGAATGAAGGTGTCAGCAAGCAAGTCGTCTCTCACACTACTAACTCCGGATAACAGTGAACACCGCATCCACCCCCAAGCCACGCTCAACAACACCCCATTCCCCACAGCCCCACTACAACCATCCTTGGAGTAACTTATGACACGGGGATGACATTTAAACCTCACATAGCCAACATTGGCACAACACTATACAAACAATTCATCAGGCCAGTTATCTCGTATGTAAGCGCCGCTTGGTCCTCGGACCTTGAACCCACACATTAACTCCCTGCAGAGCACGGCCTTGCTCATCGCAACGGGCTGCACACAGACTACTCCCATTCCACACTTGCAAGAAGAAACCAAGGTCCTTTTTCTCAAGCATCATCTTGATATGAGAGAGACCCAATTCTTCAACAAGATCTCAGACCCGGCACACTGCTGCCACAACCTACGTAACCCTCGTCCAGCCAACCGACACCTACATAACACACCGGCAACACACTTCGGTTCCCTTTATGCAACCATTCCAGAACCTACACATTACACATCTATGCACAAACAGATACACACACACTTCACAGCTCTTGCATTAGATGAACACAGAGTCAACACGATCTTGCAGAGCCCCCCACCTGGGGTGGACGTGGAGGAGTTGGCGCTGCCCAGGGGTGACAGGGTCCACCTGTCGAGGCTGCGGTACGGGAACCACACGGTTGTACAGTCATACCAGCATAGACTGGGAAATGTCCCTTCCGATCTTTGTTTGCGGTGCTGGGGTTCACCCGATTCGGTCGAGCACGTCATGATGTCTTGCCCAACCATCGCATCCGGCAAGCACCACCATAACATCGCCGTCAGTGCCTGATCTATGGGAGCGTCCGCGCGACAGCATCAACTACCTCAGGGGTTCAGTCCTAATCTAGGGCCTGTCACCAGCTGTAGCACTCCCAACACGCACACACACACACACGTCGGTGGGTTTCCGGGCCTCGGGTTCTGCACTGGCCGTGGCTCCTCCATCGCAGGGGGAGTTGGGGTTGAGCAAACACAACAACCTCGCTGATGGATACACAACACATCACACTTCAGAGCCTACTGCACTGACTCAGCTGATAGATACACAACTTCACTGACCCAGCTGATGAATACACAGCATCACACACATTAGCGCCAACTGCACTGACCCCGCTGATGGATACACAGCACCACACACTTCAGCGCCCACTGCACTAACTCAATTGATAGATACACAGCACCACACTTCAGCGCCCACTGCACTGACCCCACTGATGGAAACACAGCCCCACACACACTAGACCGCAGCTGTACACCTCCAGCAGAACGCTCAACAACACTTCCACATCCAACAGTCCCACTTCAACTATCCTTGGTAACTTAAGACGAGGAGATGACGTTCAAGCCTCACACAATCAAGATCAGCACTTAATCCAAACCAAGATTGAACATGTCTCGGACACTTACCACAACTACCTTTGGTCACTCAAAGGAATCAATTACAACACTATACAAACAATTGATCTGGCTCATCAATGGAGAGCTCTTGGAGGAAGTTCAGTGTTTTAAGTATATGGGCTCCCATATGGAGAAAACTGAACTAGTGGAAACTGAAGTGAAGGCGCGAGTGAAGGAGGGATGTAAAGTGTTGGGTGCACTAAAGAGTGTAATGAGCTGTAGGACGTTGAGGATGGAAGCAAAGAGAGGGCTGTATGAGGGTGCTGTTGTCCCAACTGTGCTCTACGGAGCTGAGGCTTCGGGGGTGAGAGCAGAGGAGAGAAGAAGGTTGAATGTTTTCGAGATGAAGTGTTTGAGGAGCATAGCTGGAGTAACGCTGAGAGACCGGATCACCAACGACGTGGTTCGAATCAGAACAGGGATGGTGAAGAAGTTGGAGAACAGAGTGGATTCGCGTGCACTGAGATGGTTCGGGCACATGGAGAGGATGGATGAAGGCAGATTGGTGAAAAGGGTGATGAATGCGGTGGCGAGTGGTCGCAGGCCTAGAGGTAGACCGAAGTTTGGGTGGATGGATGGTCTGAAGCAGGCATTGGGAAGGAGAGACATGAATGTGGAGGTGGCGAGAGAGCGTGATATGAACAGGCATGAGTGGAGAATGTTTGTGAATGGTTGATTTTGACGCTGCTCTGTTGTGCTTTCCCGCCTTTGGCATCCCGCTGTCGGGATGATCGTGGATCGTGGATGACGCGGCGGGGGTAAACCAGTGAAAGCTGTCGGGCCCTGCTGCTGACGACGGTTCCTCGGACTGCACTCGGGACCCAGAGTGTAAGTTGAGGGGCTACCGGCCGGAGCCTTTAGCACAAAAGTGCTAAGTTGTGTGAGTGTGAGCGTATGAGGGTGTGAGGTGCGCCTTGCCGTCGGCCACCCCTCTTTCTGGGGGATGCGGCCTAGTGTCTGTTTCTGTATCAATTCCTACGCAAACGCCGCCTGGTCCCCTAACCTTGCTTCCACACATCAATTTCCTACAAAGAATGCAGAACACGGCCTTGCGCATCGCAACGGGCTGTACACAGACCGTACCCATTCCCCATCTGCACGAGAAAATTGCACTTGGCAAGTTCAACCATGATGTCACGCGGCTGCATGAATTGTGGAACGACCGCAAGACAGCATAAACTTCCCGAGAGGTTTAGGTAGGAGGCCTGCACCTGCCTAAACATTTTCTAATCGCGCAAGTCAGTGGGTACCTGGGCTTTCGGGCTGAGCGGTGCTGGCCGTGGCTTCTTCACCGGAGCAGGAGCTTGTGTTAAGCAACAACAACAAACAACGAGGGCCTCCTGCACTGCCTCCGCAGATTTGCTAGTCGAACAAACTACAAGAGTCGCTACCTAGATTAGATTGACCCGAAATACCACTGCATTAACTACGAGTTATGAGTCAATAGGAGACACCGAACCTACAGGACTGACCAGGAGTGGAGAGGGAGGAGTCACTAGCATAGTGTGTGACTGCAGGACTCACCAGGGTCAGAGATACTACAATTAGGCAGAGGTGACGAAAAACCCGGACTCAGCAGGAGTGCCGAGAGATCACTCACCAGGAGTGGTGAGGGACCGTAGCACCTCGCCCTGTTGTGTGGTGCTCAAGCGCCGGAACAGATGCAAGATCGTCTCGGAGCCAAATTCTGGATACTCCTGAGAGGTAAAAAAGAATGCTGCATTACAGATACAGACAATAGGCCGAATCCCCCAGAGAGGGGTGGCCGGCAGCAAGGCGCACCTCACACTTCTCTAAAGGGTCCGGGCGGAAAATCCCTTAAAACACACTCTAGATCAAACTAGAGTGCGGTACGAAGTCAGTGTCAGCAGTGATGACATAGTGTGACCGCCCCCCTCCCCCCACCCATGACGAAATGTCAAATTCGGGAAAGCACATCAGGACAGCGTCAAAAATAATCCATTAACAATCATTCTCCACTCACGCCTATTCATTAGACGCTCTCTCGCTACCTCCACACCCAAGTCTCTTCTTCATAACGCCTGCTTCACACCATTCATCCACTCAAACTACGGTCTACCTCTAGGCCTACGTCCATTTGCCTCCAGTTTCATCACCCATTTCACAAATTTCACTGCATCCATCCTCACCAGATGCCCGAACCATCTCAAAACATACTAATCAACTTTTTCCTTCAACTTCTTGACCAACCCCGTTCTAGTTCGAACTGCTTCGTTATTGATCCCGTCGTCCCTCAGCATCACTCCAGCAATGCTTCTCAAACATCACGTCTCGAAAACATTTCACATTCTTCTCTCTTCTGCTCTCACCCCCCCCCCCAAGTCTCAGCTCCGTAGAGCACCGTTGGGACAACTTCATCCTCTTCGCTTCCTCCCCAACGTCCGACAGCACTCTTCAGTGCACCCAACACTTTACACCCTTCCGTCAGTCGCAACTTTACCTTGGTTTCCACTAGTAAGCCCAGATACTTATAACACTACTACCTCCAATAATTCTCCATTTAGGAGGACAATAATTCTGCTGGCATAGTCATTCATCGAGCATCTTATTACTTCACTTTTACCCACGTTCACTCGCCGCTTCCTGCTCTCACACACTCTACTAAACTCCGATAGTAGCCTACACAGCTTCTCCTCTGAATCCGCCGCCAGAGTCGTATCATCCGCAAAAAGTAACTGGTTCAACTGCCAACTCCGCCCATTCGCTTCTAACAGCTGTAACATACGACCCAATACATTCGCGTTCACCTCCCTGACCACTCCATCCATGTAGAGCTTGACAGCCAGGGAGACACAACGCAGCCCCGACTCAGACCCACCTTCACTGTGAGTCAATCATTCACCTCGCTCCCCACTCTGGCACGTGCTCTGCTGTCAACATAGAAACTCTCAACCGCTTTCAACAGATTTCGGCCCACGTCATACAAACGCAACACCCTCCCCAGCGCTTCCTTGTCAACCCTGTCGTAGGCCTCTTCCAAATCCTTGAAAGCCCAAAACACATAATTTCCCTTCGAAATATGCTCCTCACCCTCTACTACTCATAAAGCAACACTGTTCCTCTCCAATTGCGCCATCTGCAATTGTACAGTCTCTAATCCTTTTGATCAGCACTCGCTCGTACAACTTACCTACCACACATAATGAAGTAATACCTCTCGAGTTGCAGCTATCATGTTTATCTCCTTTAACCTTTTGCAGCGGAACAAAGCAAGCACTGCAGCACTCAATCGGCACCGCGCAAATCACGTAACATAGATTCAGTAGCCTCATCAGTCATTCGACAACAGTTACTCCATGTCTATTTCAGGCACTCAGTCGGAATGTCGTTCAAACCATGTGCTTTCCCTGCTTTCATCACTTCTACAACCTTCTGCACCCTCTTCCCTAGTTATGTCCGTAACAAGTCTCTCTCCCAAAACCGGCATCTGCGCGCCACCACCCACAGCAACGATGTCAGCCTCTCGGTCATCCTCGACATTCAACAATTCATCGAAATACTTGGCCCCCCTTTTCCGTACACCACCACTTTCCAACAAAAACTGTCCATTTTCATCTTTCACCACCTCCTTTCCACTCTCCCCTCTTCTCACCCGCTTCACCTCTTTCCAGAACATCTTATCGTTTTCCTCAAAATTCTGTCATAAGCGACTGCCTCTCCTGGCATCAGCGTCACTTTTGGCTATCCTCACCACCCGCTCTCTCTTCTCGTTATAGCCGTCATAGATCACCGCCGACCTCGCTTGCAGTCACTCCTCAAAGGCTTTTTTTCTGCGCGACTACCATTTTGACCTTCTCGTTCCACCACTCGCAGTTCTTCCTTCTGCCCCCGCCCACACGGCACACACCACACACATTTTTCGCACAACTCAACAACGCATCTCTGAACGTCCCCCATTCCTCCTCCACATCTCTCAGGTCCTGCCCTCTCACGCTGTCACATTCCTCTCCGAACGCCTGATTGAACTCATCAGCTCTGCTTACCACAGTCAGTTCACTCATCTTCACTACCACTCTTCCTCCTCCCACTCTCTTGTTCCCCTTCCACTTCAGCTCCTCTTCATTTCCATTTCACCAGCAGATGGTCAGACACTCCTCCACCCACCCCTAAACACTCTCACATCCAACATCATCCCCACCACTCTCATCGGAATCAGCACTAAATCCATCAGCGCTCATTCCAACACTGCTTTATGAGCAATCCTTACCCATGTGTACTTGTGGATATCTCGCTTCTTGAAGAAGCTATTTCCGACCACTAGCTCCTGCTTCATGCACTAACCTAACTGGTTCTCTCCACTGTTATCTCGACCATAGCACCTCTAACTCTTGAATCAAGGTCGCCCAGAATAACCACATCGAATTGACCTCCAAAACTCTAATACACTCACTCAAGTCAGTCCAAAATTGCTAAACCTCCTCCTCACTCCTCTCGCTACCAGGTCCGTACGCACTCACAAATACCCATCTTTCTACAACCAACTTATCATTCACCCACATCAATCTTGAGGACACCTTCTTCCACTCTGTAACGCTGCTAGCCAAGCGGTCACTCAATACCAACACCGCACCTTCTCGCGACTTTTTTCCACTTACCACTCCAAACTCACATTCGCTTTTACCTTATAGCTTTGTTTCACTCAGCGCAAACACATCAAACTTCCTCCTCACAAACATCTCGCC
Organism: Gammarus roeselii; assembly: GCA_016164225.1. Lineage (NCBI taxonomy): Eukaryota > Metazoa > Arthropoda > Malacostraca > Amphipoda > Gammaridae > Gammarus > Gammarus roeselii. The sequence goes on along the minus strand of SDVV010016867.1, from coordinate 5,534 downwards.
GATCTCTCTCCTCTTTGCGTCATTCGTACTTCAACCACGCACATTCAGGGACCCTAACCCTAGGTTTCGGAGAGGCGTGAGCTTCTCCTCCCCCTCTTGCCGTCCATTAGGGAGGATTTTACAGAGGAAGGGATTCTTAGCCTCCTCGTTCCGCCCATATTACTAGCCTTCTACGACAGGCAGATGTTACGGTAGCAGATTCTAACTCCTCGTCTACAGGGATAGCTGCATAAGCGCTAATTATTAAAATGATCAAAATTGCATAACTCAACAGTTATTAACAGGGATAATTTTTTATAATATTTGATAAGCCAACATCAACACTTACACGCATAAGCATATATTCAACATTATGAAAGTTACGCAATAAAATTCAAGTGGCGTAAAAGGCAATGGTTGCCAACTTTATCACAAAAAATAAACATGATGAAAAAAGCTATAAGCGTTCGGACGTTAATGGGGCGACAGGAGGAGCGCCATGGGCCCTACCGTAGGTTCAACTAGACTACCATAACCACCAGCCGCGTAATTCTATATATGGCCCTGCGTGTTAGCGAGACATACTAATGCTAGCTCAGCGAGGCTTGACTGCTCGACCATAATCGCTAGCCATAACTAAACCCCAACGCCCACAAACCTCGAGGGTGGCTTTAACGGCGCTGAGCGCGGCATCCTTCTTGAAGAGGTGCAGGCTCTCAAGCAGGTGCGAGGTGACACCCTCTCGCGGGCCGGGGGTGGCGTCCCCCTCCCTGCAACCCCCTCCCTCCAGTTGCAGCTCCAGCCACTCCGCCACCTCGCTGTCCTGGTCCCACAAGTAGCTCTGCTAACACCAAAATGACACGAATCTCATCAAACATATTAGGGGACAGAAGCTTAATAAGCCTCTCGTCGCGGCCGGTTGGTTTCTCGGGAGAAAAAGTCGGCTGCATTCTGCAAACATCAGTTACCAGGTCAGTTCGTCATCGTATGAATTGTTGCCAGATGCAATACCTTCATTGCCCTCTCGGTGGGAGCTGTGACCCAGGCTCAATATAGCATCCTACCACAAAGTCAGCGCAGCCATCTGATTTTTTTTTTGTAAAGCCACTTTCATAGCTATCCCTCATAAAGAGGACCCACATATATATAGACCCTTAGTGGAACAATTTGGGACGAATACAAGCACCCTAAACCCAAACGCGCTCTTCACCTCGGAGCCTGGCGGTAGTGGAGGAGGTACTTGCTGGCCAGAGCGCTTCCACTCTAGCAAGACGATAAAGATAGAGCATTTAGAAGTTAGACCATATAGCTTCTAGCGCCGCAATATCTCACCGTTCTGGCCTATGACCACTCTTTCTGTAGGTCAGAACATGGCACGAGATAACCGCCGTCAAGCCTAGGACACAGGCTGATGAAAGCTAGTATTTATCAACTACCGACCAGTATGTCAGTGGGATCAATTACGGTGGAATGTGTCGAGGAGGAGGAGGGACAAAAATCTCAAACAGACTAGATATCATAACAGTACGTTGAGCCGCCGCACCTGCAGAAATAGTACCTAGCATCCCTCCTCGTTGTAATACTAATAGTGAAGAGGATTTCTAGCGCGCTGGAGCCAGCATCCTTCTGGCGCTGAACGTCCAGTGCTGTATCAAGTTATATAGCTACATTGTTTTTTCGGTGTTAGAGTTGGATCTACTGCTGAGTGAAGTTAGTCCTTCACGCGGCGAACGTCAAAGGTAAGGCCGGGTGCCACAAGAGGTACAAGAACACCTAAGGTGCTGAGGCCATGTGGTCCCAGTACTCCCCGGAAGGCAGTAAGAAGGATTAACACACTACCGACACTGTCGCTCAGTCTGTGCACGCAGGGCATGTCAGAAGATTAAGGAGGAAGAAAGCGGAGGGAAAAAGAATGTCGAGGGAAGAAGAATGCGGAGTGAATGAGAGAGGACGCTTAGGGAATCGACAAGAGTTCTTTGCTGGTCGAAGAGGGTTCCGCACGAATGTGCCAGCAAGCAACGCAGGATACTGTCGGTAATATGGGAGGGGGGTAGTTGTGGAGAGGGATGAAATCCTGTCTAGCCGCCGGCAGATCCAAAGGATGTCGCGGGTCATCGCATCAAATAAGGCCAGCGGAGGAGACTGCAGGCAGACTGGCATGACGGCGTTGCAAGAAAGGAACTAGAATTACTTTCACCCGTGACAGGCTAGCGAAAAAGGGTGGACTCGGTGATAAGACAGGGGAAGAGAAATGAGGAGGGAACGCCATGAAGTCAGAGTCGACCCTACTGTAAAGAGGAACCACTTGGAGGAAACCATCTCCAAAGGCCTTCCAGGAGTAAACCTTCACGACGCAGGAGGGAAGAGCACTGATAAGATTAGCTGAAAGTGGCAGGACTTTCAAGCATGCTGGAGTTAATATGTAGATTGGTAGCGAGAAAGCGTGCAATGAACAGGCGTGAGTGGAGAATGATTGTGATTAGATTAGAGTGACAGGCTTTCTAGCGCACTGGAGTCACCGTCCTTCTGGCGCCGAATGTCAAACCAGCAAACAGTGCTGCATCAAGTTAGTCTTTGCTTTTCTTCTTTCTCAATGTTCAAGTTAAGGTTTACTACTTCGAAAAGTCAAAGTCCATAGCGCGGCGAACGTCTATGGTATGTACGGGTGCCACAACAGGTACAGGAACTCCTAAGGTGCTGAGGCCATATGATATCAGCGCTCCCCGGATGGCAGGAAGGAGGAATAACACACTACCTACCCTGCTTTAGAGCCCCAAGGATCCGCAGTAGTCCCTTAAGGTGCGGGCTACGAGCTCCAGCACCTGCTGAGGGGGAAGATGGAGAAGAGGCAGAAAATGGAGATCCCATGCATGAGATCTACACTAGGTGTAGTGAATTTCACGCATGAGAACAGCAAGAATGGAAAGAAGAAGAAGAGATAGTCGTAGAAAAAGGTTGCATGAAAGAAAGAGCGCAACTTGGCTGTTATTTGCCACCCGAAAGGAGAATAGTTAAAACCGATATGTGAATGTTTGAGAGTGTGTGTCTGTGTGTGTCGTTTGTATGCAGCGACTATTAGGAGAGTTGTTGAGAAGAAGTCTGAGACAAGTTTCATGAAGTTTGAACTAAACATAAGATGCAAATGAGGTAAATAAAAAGTCAAGCCTATCAGGGTAGGTGAGAAAAGGAGATATAGTAATGGGTGAAGAAGAGGGGAGTCTGAAGAGAAATAAGGGTGTTCACCCCCCCGGTTGGGCCGTGACTCCGTGCGGCCCGTGAACCTAACAGATGCCTAGGGAGGAGGGGGAATGATTGTGAATGAATGACTATAGACGCGGCACTAATGCACAATTGTGACGCACATGGCCACAATTGTGACCGACCTGCTAAATGCGCCAAACTCTTCAGAGGACCATCCTGCGTCATCACGCGAATGCTTCTATTACAGACTCGAAAAAGAGATACTCGCTGTTCAAGCTAGAGAACGCCGTTCCTACCCCGAAGCAAAGAGACAAGTAACCGCCAAATTTATCCGCCCGCTTGCTAGCTTTGCTGCAGTGACAGCGGAAACACCTGTAGCCAGGGTTCCTTCTAACCTACAGCACGATGCCCTTCATCCTCCTCGAAATCGAGGAAGCCCACGACGACAGTCATTTGTACTGTTCGGAAACTCGGAAATTCCGTCGGAGATACCTTCTTCCACGCCCACCTCGCCCCGTCCTTCACTTGATGATCGATGTGCGATGAGAGTCCCAGACTTGAATCTGGACAACGACCTGCCTTTATTGGAGGCAGCACCACATAAAGAAACGCTGCCACCTCAACGCGCTCCTCGCCAGCCACAAAAGACGAAAACCCGAGATCTGTCACCAACGCTTAAACCCGCCTTACTCAAAGCACAACCAAGATTTCCCTTGGTAACCGCGCAGACTAGCCAGGTTACTGTTCCACTACTCAGATGTCATTCTGGTGCCTATATTATGATGCCAAATGCCCCTTCGCCTCTGCCTCGCTCAGCCGCTCTAGATTATTATCCTAAGGGATATGCGCCGAGTGATACCCACCCTACCCCATCATTACCTTAGGTCGGAGAAACTCGCTTGCCGCTTACCAGCGCTAAGCGCACTGGCTCAGACCTGGAGGATGATCCAAACGGAAATTATCCTTCGTTGACTCGTACCCAAGAGAGAAGCTCTAGCGATACTCGTCGAGCGCAGTCGACAGGCCGTGAGTGACATAGTCTACAAAAGCGATATATAATTAGATCTTATCAACTCAAGCCTAGACCTTGAATTTCTCTAACCTAAACCACAATGTTTGATACCCTCGTCATTCAATGGAACATAAGAGGATATCGTGCTAACTATGCTGAACTATTGAAATCAACCCAAACATATAATCCAATGGTAGTTTGTCTCCAGGAAACACTCCTGGGGCTGTACAAACCATCTTTTCCCAGTGGGTATAAAGCCCACATTCTCTCGCCCACTGCCGATGCTTGACCGGGCACTGGCCTGACTACAATGTTAAATCAAGCAATCACATGCACTTTAATCCCTCTACAAACAACCCTGCAAGCTGAGGCTCACAGAGTGTTCCACAAACGCCCCGTTATTATTTGTAACCTATATATTCCCCCAAATGAACTAATTTCATGCGCACCTCTCACTAACCTGGTTGATCAACTTCCTGCGCCCTACCATCTTGTAGGTGACCTCAATGCTAAACACCCCCTCTCGGGAGGGGGGGGGAGACATAGATTAGAGTGTCAAGGCTTTCTAGTGCACTGGAGTCAATGTCGGGAGGGGGGGGGGGGGGACATAGATTAGATTAGAGTGTCAAGGCTTTCTAGTGCACTGGAGTCAATGTCCTATTGGCACCATACGGGGGGGGGGGGAAACATAACTGATGGACGTGGAGGGCATGTCGTAGCATTCTTTCTGTCTTCTGATATTGCGCTCTTTAATTAATAATGGAGAACCGACGCACTTCCATATCCAGACAGCCTCGTTATCGGCTATTGACTTATCTGTCTGCTCCCCAAACCTCTCCCCAGACCTTGCCTGGCAAGTGCTGGTGGAGCCCTACGGAAGAGACCATTCTCCCATCATCATTGCTACTTTCCATCCTAAAGATACTTCCACCACTCGCCGATACATAATGCATTAAGCCAACTGGCAATCGATCGTCACCGCTTATACAACAACACCTCTCCCATACAGATACACAGATACAGACACTAGGCCGCATCCCCCAGAAAGGGGGGTGACCGACGGCAAGGCGCACCTCACACCCTCACACGCTCACACTCACACAACTTAGCCCTTTTGTGCTAAAGGGTCCGGCCGGTAGCCCCTCAACTTACACTTTGGGTCCCGAATGTACCGAGGAACCGTCGTCAGCAGCAGGGCCCAACAGTTTTCACTGGTTTACCCCCGCCGCGTCATAATGGCCGGGCCCCCCCCCCACCCACGACCATCCCGACAGCGGGATGCCAAGGGCGGGAAAGCCCATCAGAGCAGCGTCAAAATCAACCATTCACAACCATTCTCCAC
>SDVV010016866.1:0-14128 GCA_016164225.1 Gammarus roeselii | reverse complement strand
TTGGCCTCTTTCCATTTAAAGGGGCAGGTGCCATTTGTGAGAGATTGGGTGAAAATGTTTGATAAATGTTCGGCAATTTCGTTTTTAGTCTCTTTTAGAATTCTAGGATGAATCTGGTCTGGACCGGGAGATTTGGTGACTTTCAATTTATCTATATATTTAATAACTTCGGCGGGGGAAAAGTTCACTGTGGTGAGGGCTTCAATTTGTTTTGCCGCTACGATATCCTCAGCATTACTAATATCCTGATTCTCTAACGTAAAAACAGAGCAAAAGTATTCATTAAGTAGAACACTCATTTTGGTGTCGTCCGTTTCTAGCTCACCAACATCGTTCTCGAGAGGACCTATTTCAGATTTTACATTTTTTTTGCTCGAAATATAACTAAAAAATTGTTTCGGATTAGTTTTAGCATTTGCAACAATTTCATTTTCATAATCTTTCTTCTTACATTCAAGGACCCTCTTTAGATCTCGTCTGCTAATTTCATATTCATCTTTTGCTACGTCGCCATGTGGATGTCTCTGCTTAGCCGAATGCTTTGCTCTCTTTTGTGAATGAAGGCGCTGCATTTCTCCTTGCCAGTACTTGGGCTGATAGGCTGTTGTTCGCCTGTTCTTGCGCGGAATATGCTCATGTTCGATATTTTTAAGCGCAGTCAAGAAATAGTCAAGCGATTGATTGACATCTTGTCCGAGGGTTATATTTGCTGACGTTATTGAGTCTCTTAAGCCATCAAAATCAACCAATCTGAAGTTAGAGACTTTTTCGCAGTTTGTTGATGTTTACAACTCGAGCTCTATCAAAAACTGATACAGTTGTGGTCCCTAGTTCTGAGCGGTTCGCCTACTTCGACGTTCGTGACATGAGAGTCGCATGCACTAAATAGGAGATCAAGAATATTGCTACCTCTTGTGGGTGTCTTCAACATTTGGGTCATGAGCTTATCATCTGCAAAATCAATCAGACGTTGGCCGGTGGCAGTACATTCGTCTGTTTCCCAATCAATGTCGGGGATATTAAAGTCGCCAAGCACAATACTGTGTTGTGTTGTGACAACATCGACGAGGGTGTTGTAAAGATTGATATCATCTGCAACCTTGCTTTTAGGGGGGCGATAGAAGAGAGTGATTTGACATTTTATGTGTTTACCGACTTCTTGGATTGATACGATGTCGTGCCTGTTGTTTGGAATGGTGACTTCTAATATTTGCAGAGTGTTAACAGCACTCTTCCGCCCTCTCGGCCTTGTCTGTCTTCGTGAAATAGTGATTAACCGGGAAGAGTAAATTCGCCTAAATAATGTTTGGTGCTCAATTTCATCCACGATTCTGTGATTGCTTTTATGTCGATACTTTCATTCATTGCAAGGATAACTAGTTCTTTGATTTTGTCTCTGAGACTTCTAGCGTTCACGTAGTAACATTTGATAGTACCGTTAGTCACATTGACTTGATTTGCTTGACTTATTTTGCTTCTACTCTGAGGTCTTGTGTCGGAGCCAAGACTTTCGTTTTCGTGGGTTGTACATGCGAAGCTGCGACTACTGCCTCTAACTCGGGCTGGATTGATAGCAGGAACTTTTTTTCTAAGACCTTTGGAGGTGTTTTGATGGGCACTTGTATTTGTTGTGTATCTCGTGTTGAAACGGGTGGGGGTTGCTGTGTCGTTTCGTCGGGCACTGCTGGCGGAGTTGTTGGTATGATATCGTTTTCGTTTTTTGACTTATTTTCGTTGACAAGTCCAACGCCGATATTTTTGAGGATGTTTTCGATGGTATCAAGTCCATACGTGTTAATGCGAGCCTTGTTGGTGATTCTAATAAAGTTATAGTACTTTGGGTCGATCATCGTATCCCAATGATCCGAGAAAAAGATTTTCTGAGCATTGCAGAAAGTTGCTAGGCGGTTGTTAAGTAAAATCATCTTGCTTAACTTGTATCTACTTTGGTTTGGATGGGGCAGGATGCCAGTGACATGGAGGATCGCGAATGAAGGTTTGATGTTGTTTAGCATGGCTTCATACCTTTTCCATGTTGATTCCGTCTGCGACACGTCTTTAGCTCCGACTTGTATTATAATTCGCTTTGATGAATGTATCCTTTCCTTCGCGATTATGCCTTCGACCTCGTCAATTTTCAAATCAGCTTTGCCGAGTATTTTCAGTTGGATTCTCCCTTTTCGCTGATTTGATTTGAAGGAGGTAACATTGTAATCACCAATCACAATAATCTCCTCTGTATTCTGAGAGTCCATTTCATCGGGCAAGACATCGAATCGGTTACGTGTATTGGGTCGAAAGTGGTAAGATTGTGGTTCAACGTGTGTTGCATTGTCACAGAGTGGCTGCCTCCTACTTACTACAGTTGTGTACAGTGCCTCGCTATCTTTGACTGAGTTTTCTATCGCTTTAATACGATCGTTTGTCTCAGCGTCTAGAGCTGAAACCTTCTTGGCGAATTCGGAGTCTAGGTGCACTTGGAGTTCTTCCACTTAATTCTGGGTGGTCTCGACAGTTTCTTTGACTGCTGCTATTTCGCTGCTTATCAGATCTTCAAATTCTTGAAATTGTTTCAGCACGTATTCCAATTTTAATTCAACAGCTAGCAATCGGGTATCCGTGTTGACTGTCTCTGTCATGGATAGGTCATTGGATGAGACAGTCTCTGTTTTGGATAAGCTATCGGAGGCGCGACTGATTTGTGCTTTCAGTTGTTTAATTTCCTCTGCCGCTTGACAAAATTTACTGCGCAATGTCTTGACCCATTTGAGAGACTGCTACGCAAATTCATAACAGAAGAGCCAGAAGAACTTTGGCAATCGATTAGTTCGGGGGCGAACGAGGTGTGGCAGATGCCACATTCTAGTTTAGCCTGAACCATCTTGGACTGTTAACTAAAAACATAAATATACATTCAGGAGGGCTAACGAATGTCGAATGACTGGTGAGGCAACTGAACCTGTGATGTGTGTCGGTCGTGGTGCCAATAGAGTTGCGCAGTTCTTGCATTGTTCCGCTGCATAAGGGCAAAGAAGATAAAAATGAATGTTGTTACTCAAGAAGTATCAATTTATTATGTGTTGTTAGTAAAATGTACAGAAGAGTGATAATAAAGAGGATTAGAGGCAGTGCGGATGGAGCGATTGACTAGGAACAGTTTAGGGGTGGCAGAGAATTTTCAGATCAGATTTTTGCATTGAGACAAGTCTGTGAGAAGAAGTACACAAAGGGAAATGATGTGGTCTGGGCCTTCATGGATCTGGAAAAAGTCCTACGATAGGGTCGACTCGGGGGCGCTGTAGAGGGTGCTGCGTTTGTTATGTGTCAGAGTGGAGACTGATGTTAGTCATTGATTCACTGTGAAAATTAAACTGATACAAATTTGAGTCATGTTATTTTGGCTGTTTAATCTCAAAATGGATAGAGTGGTCATGGAGGCGAACGCGAGTGTTCTGGATCAAGGTTGAGATCTGTTGGGAGCAAATGGGCGGAGTTGGCAGTTGAGTCAGTTACTGTTTCCGATGAAACAGTATTTGTGGAAGGCGCGGAGAAGTTGTGTAACCGATTGACGGAGCTTGGTAGAATGTGTGAAATGAAGCCGCTGCGAGTTAATGTGAATAAAAGTAAAGTTTGAGGTGTTCGATAAATGTCGATACGATCAGAATCAGTGTTCTTCTAAATAGCAAGTTATTGGAGGAAGTTCAGCGAGTTAAGTAACAGGGCTCTCATGCGGAGAATACTGAATTAGTCGAATCTAAGGGAAAATTGTGAGGAAAAGAAGGTGTGCGGTGTTGCTTGCATTGAAAAAAGTAATGAGCTGTATGACTTTGGGTGTGGAAGCAATTTGAGGGTTGTATGAAAGGTAGTTGTCCCAACTGTATTCAACGGAGTTAAAATTTGGGGGCGAGAGTAGACGAGAGACGATGGTTGAATGTTTTCGAGTTGAAATGTTTGTGAGGCATGACTGAATTAGATTAGATTGGGCAACTATCTCCACCGGAGATTAGACGTGAGTCGTCGCAAGCTCCTCCGAGGGCACGAAGATCATCAATTCTGATAAGCTTGTCATTCAATGAGTGCAAAAACCATGGCTTTATCAAAATTAAAACTGTTGGGACATTTCAACTGTGATATAAGCGCACGCTGGTGCATACTGCAGCAAAAAAGATTTATCAGTCGATATGTACACGAATCACAGCTTCTGTGTTCTCTCATAACTATACCCTAATACATTGTGGGGATGGGTAATCACCCCGCCTGTATCGGTGTTTCGTTTTTTGCAGTGGTTCGTATATATAGGCCTGTATGTTTGCAGAAAACACTTAGCTTTATCCGGTAGGTGAGGTCACTAATCAATCTATTGTAGATCTGTGCTTCAGGCAACTGTAGATTGTTAGGGAAATTGAAGAAGACTCGTTGAGACGCTGAAAATGCGTTACACTCCATCAGTAAGTGTTTCACGCTGCATGATTGACACTTGTTGGCAACAGGGACAGGGTGGCGCGACCGGTCCCATGTCTACGACCCTCAGATGGTGGTTTACAAGTGTTTACAAGTGTAGGAAGACAACAACAGGTCTATTGGCCCAAACTAGGTTGCCTTTTGATAGCAAGAGAGTTAGTCTTGGAGTAGAACGTCTATGAGGCCTATTGGCCCAAACTAGGTTGCCTTCTGATAGCAAGAGGATTAGTTCTGAAGTAGAACGTCTATGAGAGCTTCGTGGGCGATTTTTGTGTTGTTTTTAACAACAGGAAAGGGAATAGTTCAGCTATTTGTCGGCGATTTATGTAGAACTCATCGAGCCGCAACTTAAACGTTGTGATTGTATTGCTGTTTACAACCTCCTCTGGAAGTTTGTTCCATTCTTTGACAACTCTATACGTGAAGAAATTGTGCGTGATGTCGAGTAAGGAACGTTTCCCAACGATTTTGTATCCATTGTTCCTAGTCACTCCGATTGTATCTAGAGTGAAAAGTCTTGCTCGGTCGACATTTTCTTAACCCTTCATAATCTTCCACACTTCTATTACTTCGCCTCTGACTTGACGTTTCTCTAGCGAATAAAGATTGAATTCACGAAGCCTTTATTTCGCAGCGAGGGGATGCGTTCGGTAGCTCTACGTTGAATCTTCTCAAGTTTATTAACGTCTTTTCTAAGGAATGGAGACCAAAATTAAAGGGTATACTCGAGATGCGGTCTAACAAATGCATTAAATAACTTGAGCATCCTATGTTGGTTTTCGTACGAGATAGTGCGGGATATTATACCTAGCATTTTGTTGCCTTTCTTGGCAGCATCGTTATATTGTTTGCTGTTTTTTAAGTCGTTACCAATGATGACACCTAAATCTCTCTCTTCGGTGACGGGAATGAGTTTCTTTCCAGACATTGGATATGCGTGTTTGGGGTTATGAGGCCCTATGTGCATAACTTTGCATTTGTCTACATTAAATTTCCTTTGCCACTTTTCTGAATGATCCACAATTTCGTTCAAGTCTGGTTGGATCTGCTGACACTCTAGTACAGTTTGCACTTTTCCTCCGATCTTAGTATCGTCTGCAAGCTTGCTAATATTTGAGAGTACGTTGCTATCAAGATTTTTAATGAATATTATAAAGAGAACGGGCCCAAACACGGGTCCTTGAGGCACGCCGCTTGTAACAGTACCCCATGAGGGTGGGAGGAAGCTCCGTTAAGTACAACTCGCTGCCGTCTGTCCGTAAACTAGCATTTTATTCAGTTGATAAGCTCGCCTAGAATATCGATACTATGCAATTTACTAATTAGGTGCTTGTGGATGAGTTTATCAAAGGCCTTTTGAAAGCCAAGGTAAATGATATCGATTGGAGATTTTGTGTCGTGGATTACGATTATATTTCTGAAAAAGAGTAGCCGATTTGTAAGACAGGAATGGTTGTGTCTAAAGCCATGTTGGGAGTAGCCAATTAATTTGTTTGATTCTAAGAAATCTGTACTTGTATGCGTCATCAAACTTTCCATCAACTTGCCAATGCCTGAAGTGAGACTAATTGGACAGTCGTTGCCGGGACACTTTTTGTCCCCTGTTTTAAAAAATTGGGGTAACATTGACCTCATTCTAGTTAGAGGGGCAGGAGCAAATTGTGAGAGGTTGGGTGAAAATCTTTGATAAATGTTCGGCGATTTCGTTTCTAGTCTCTTATAGAATTCTGGGATGAAATTGGTCTGAACCTGGAGATTTAGTGACTTTCATTTTATCTATATACTTAATAACTTCGGCGGGGGAAAAGTTCACCGTGGTGAGGGCTTCAATTCGTTTTGGCTGCTATGATATCCTCAGGATTAGGATTATCCTGATTTTCTAACGTAAATACAGAACAAAAATATTTATTAAGAAAAACTCATTTTGGTGTCGTCCGTTTCTAGCTCACCAACATCATTCTCGAGAGGACCTATTGAAGATTTTTATTTTTTTATTTCGAATTATAACTAAAAAATTATTTCGGATTAGTTTTGGCATTGGCAGCAATATAATTTTCATAATCTTTCTTCTTACGTTTCAGGACCCTCTTTAGATCTCGAATGCAAATTTTGTATTAATTTTTTGCTACGTCGTCATGTGGATGTCTCTGCTCTTTCGAATATTTTGCGTTATTTCGTGAATGAATGAGCTGCAATTCTCCTTTCCAGTATTTGGGCTGATAGACTGCTGTTCGCCTGTTTTTGTGCGGGATATGCTCATGTTCGATATTTATAAGTGCAGTCAAGAAATAATCAAGGGATTGATTGACATTTTGCCCGAGGGTTATATATGCTGACGCCATTGACTGTCATAAGCCACCAAAATTAACTAATCTGAAGTTAGGGACTTTTTCGCAGTTTGTTGATGTTTTCAACTCTTGCTCTATCAAAAAAATGGATACAGATGTGGTCACTATTTCCGAGTGGTTCGCCTACTTCGACGTTCGTGACATGACAGTCGCTTGCACTAAATAGGAGATCAAGAATATTGCTACTTCTTGTAGGTGTCTTCACCAGTTGGGTCCTGAACTTACCGTCTGCAAAATCAATCAGACGTTGGCCGGTGGAAGTGCATTCGTCTGATTCCCAATCATTGTCGGGGATATTGAAGTCGCCTAGCACAATACTGTGTTGTGTTGTGACAACATTGACGAAGGTGTTGTAAAGATCGATATCATCTGCAACCTTGCTTTCAGGGGGGCGATAGACGAGAGTGATTTGACATTTTATGTGTTTACCGACTACATGGATTGATACTATGTCGTGCCTGTGGCTTGGAATGGTGACTTGTAATATTTGCAGAGTGTTTTCACAAGAAACAGCACTCCGCCCTCTCGGCCTTGTCTATCTTTGTGAAATAGTGAGTAACCATGAAGAGTAAATTCACCTAAATAATGCCTTTTGCTCAATTTTATCCACGATTCTGTGATTGCTATTATGTCGATACTTTCATTCAATGCAAGGATACCTAATTCTTCAATTTTGTCTAGGAGACTTCCAGCGTTCACGTAGTAACATTTGAGAGTACCGTTAGTCACATTGACTTGATCTGCTTGACTTATTTTGCTTATACTCTAAGGTCATGTGTCGGAGCCAAGATTTTCGTTTTCGTTTACGCGGGTTGTACTAGCGGAGCTGCGACTTCTGCCTCTAACTCTGACTGGATTGATGACAGGAACTTTTCTGCTAGGATCTGTGTTGGTGTTTTGATGGGCACTTGTATTTGTTGTGTATACCGTGTTGAAACGGGCGGAGGTCGCTGTGTCGTTTCATCGGGCACTGCTGGCGGAGTTGTTGGTATGATATCGTTTACGTTTTTGACTTATTTTCGTTGACAAGTCCAGAGCCGATGGTTTCAAGGATGTTTCCGATGGTATCAAGTCCATACGTGTTGATGCGAGCCTTGATGGTGATTCTATTAAAGTTATAGTACTCTGGGTCAATCATCGTATCCCAAAGATCCGAGAAAGAGATTTTTTATGGGCTTTGCAGAAAGTTGCTGGGCGATTGTTAAATAAAATCATCTTGCTTAACTTATATCTACTTCGGTTTGGATGTGGCAAGATGCCAGTGACATGGAGGTTAGCGTGTGAAGGTTTGATGTTGTTTAGCATGGCTTCATACCTTTTCCATGTCGATTCGACTTGTATTATAATTCGCTTAGATGAATGTATTCTTTCCATTGTAATTATGCCTTGGACCTCGTCAATTTTCAATCAGCTTTGCCGAGTATTTTCAGTTGAATTCTCCCTTTTTGCTGATTTGATTTGAAGGAAGTGACATTGTAATCACCAATCACAACAATTTCCTCTGTAGTCTAAGAGTCCATTTCATAGGGCAATACATCAAATCGGTTACGTATATTGGGTCGAAAGTAGTGAGATTGTGATCCAACGTGTGTTGCATTTTCACAGCGTGGCTGCCTCCTACTAACTAAAGTTGTGTACAGTGCCTCGCTATCTTTGACTGAGTTTTCTATCGGCTTAATACGATCGTTTGTCTCAGCGTCTAGAGCTGAAACCTTCTTGGCGAATTCGGAGTCTAGGTGCACTTGGTGTTCTTCCACTTGATTCTGGGTGACCTCGATAGTTTCTTTGACTGATGTGTCTCCTGCATAAGCGATTGATGAATATTTGGTCTCTTCTTCTCTAACCGTGGCTTTCATTGGCAGCTTTTTTATCCGCTTTGTTGACACAAGTCGTTCCATCGGGATATTACGTGGTAGTTATGTTAGGGAATAAATCTCAGCTGGGTATGATGATAATATGTTCTTCATGGGAAGACGGCAGCTTGGCAAGGTAATTTGCGAGCTCATTTTCCCTCATTCCCACGCCACTAGTAGTATATACGTCGCTCTGTATTGCAAGGGGTGTCCTGTCGCTGTATGGCAAGGGGTGTCCTGTCGCTGTGTGGCAAGTTGTGGGGTAGGGGTGGTAAGGTTTCGGCATGGGTAGGGGTGGAGTGGTGTGGGTAAGGTTGTCTCAGTAGGTTTGTAGATGAATGGGTTATTAAATGATCTATTGTGTGTGATGTGGCAGGCGTATTGAGTTGTAATTGTTTAATGTTTTTTGTGTGCCTTAGGTAAAACATAGAATCCGTTCACGGTATAATTGCAATTGCGTTTAAAGTGAATTCATTACTGGGTCGTTGGGTTAGGATAAGCAAACAATGATATATAGTTTACTTTTATTAGGAACAATTATAGGCTAAACATATAGTATATTCTGAAATTGTAGTAACCCAGACTGACTCCTGTTTGTCGATGGGTCGAGTCCTGCGATGCATTCTGGAGGGGGCTATTATCGAGCAAGGGCACATTCATCGGAATCCCTTGGACGTCGTCTTAAGACCAGATAAAATGAAGACGCTACCACGCTTCATTGAAAATAGTGGAGAGGTGCTCTCTTATTGAGCTAACATTCCATGGATGGCATCAGTTTGCGAGGTCTCTAAGATATTTTGTTCCCATGAGTCTACAATTGGTTATTTTTAGATGAATGGCCTTGTCACAGCGTAAGTCGTTTGTATGAAATAGGGACAGTATGTATATCGAATCATTATTATGTGTATTCAAACAGCATCTGGAGTCTGTGATTAAAGTACTTTATGATTAAGATTAAAGAGATCATATAAATCATTAGAGCCGTTTACACGGCTTGAGTTGCATTTGTAAGTACTTAGCAATATTATTTCATGTAGGCATAGTAAAGTAAATGTAATTATACAGCATACATAATTGGGAACCCTCCTGGGCAGAAAAGTAGGATACGCATTTGGAAATTTGGATGAGATCAGCTTGCTAAAATCTGTTATTTACCTTATAATCAGTACTCTCCATGGCAAGATTTAGGAATTGTTCACGAGTTTTAGTACCATATATTCATAATATATTTTATTGTTTATTGTAATAGGATGGTAGGTTTATTAGGGCTACGATTGCTCGGCACTCTGTCCTAGGTGAGCAGGAACCGCACCAGAAGGAGATCGCTCACCGCCTGCTTGCAACCAGCCTGTGGACGGATTGTGATTGTCGTTTTATGTTTACACGTTTAGTAGTTGCAAGTTTTTGTTATTTATAGCAATAACATGGTATAATAATAAGGCGTGTAACATCTACGTTCATTTTTGCTGGCGTTTCTTCCTTAGTCGAGATAAATGTTGTTAAATTTCTTCCCGCATATGTGAGATAGTTAGAAAGAGATGATTTTATTTCCACAATGATACCCGGTACATGTTGAATTTTTGTGTTGGTTCAAATTTGAAAGCCTATTTTGTGTAAAGTTATAGGAATTATAGGATTTATTACGTTGCATATTCAATGTAGACCATTATTTCAGTTATTATACAATAGATATCTGTGGCTAGCTGCCACATCAAATTATGTAAACTGTATTATTCGAAACTGCGCATGGATTCGATTTTTAATCTAGAATGCTACGCTTGTTTTACCTCATCATTGGGAAGAAAGTAATCATCAGTGTCAATTCGCCCTAACTTTGTGATTTAAAAATTAACATCGACTGAATAGTCACCGTTTCATAGGAATATAGCCTTGAAAAAACAGTACATGCTCCATGCGACCCTTACTAACTGTTGCTCCATGAATCAAAGTTTACAGATCCCATCACATGTATACTGTGACGCGTACTTTCTTGAATCCACGTCTCATGACATGAATTCCTTGAATCCATGCCCCCCCCCCGTAGCGACGGTATCTGGAATCGGTGTTTGAAAGGATTTGTACATCATATTCAACCCTGTATTGTTTAGATCTGAACTTTTCATTGATGTATTCTCATCACACAACAAAAGTGTCTGGTAACTAGACTCATTTTTTTAATACAAAAATTATATAACACTCTAATGTCACTCAGGGGTAAATAATACGGCATTGCTCTAATTAAAAAAATCAAATGATAATCTACATCTTATGATAGCAGAATTTTTGTCTTTGTGAGACAGTCCAAAGGGGATTTGGCATGTCGTGGTAAGCCTCCAGGATTTGCATTCTCATTATAAATATTGTTTGGGCTTTATCTTAACAAACTATAATAGTCATAATACAGATCAGATTTTCTTCCACTAGTCAGGTAAAAGCTTAACTGGTTAAAATGGTTGTATTTCAAACATTCCTCCCCGTAATTAATCATGATTATATCGATATGAACTCAGGGGAATTTTTCTAACATTGTTTGAAGCTTTGCATGAAATCCTAACATTGTTTTATTGGCAGGCTACATTGATTTAATTTCCCAAATCGGGGCACCTTTCGCAGTCAGGTAAATTAAATAATGATTGCTCTCTGTGCTCGCTAACCTCGCATCTGTTATGTCAGACACACTTCGTGCTAGCATTATTGATGCCATGCACTAAATTATCAACATTATTGTCGTTTTCCGACCGGCGACATCGATTTCATTGTCCAAATATGGGTTGCTTCGAGGTCAAGTAAATGAACTAGCGTTTGGGAAATATTGCTCACTGTATTCACTTATCTTACTGGTGTTATGTCAGTCACACCTCGTGATGCATCTTGATCATTACTCTTGAACTGAGCAAAACCAGTTACCACGGCCATACGATTCAGTAAATATCCCGTTAATTTTTTTATCGAATTTTAAGTAAGTATGTCTGATTATTGTGCGCTGTGTTTAAATTTGATAGCAACCCTGCAAAACACTGTTGGGGTTCTGCTATTTACCTTTATAATTTACCCCCGCAACATTCGCATCAAGTAGTATCATTTTTTTATATTGAATACATAATTAATAACGAACGTAGTAATTTCATGTGTCCAATATAAAGGCAAAAGGCCTCCTCGTTCTCATAGGAAGTTCTCGTATGAATACACTCCTGTCATCGCCAGGGTTTGTTTTTAATTGATACCAGTCATGTTGGTGTTTGTTGTTTATGGACAATGGTCATGATAACGATTTTTTGTGGATCGGAGAATTATCAATTTTTACTCAAGTTTCCTCAAGTATCGAAAACAATTGGTTCGAATTTTGGAAGCCTATTTTTTGTATAGCTATAAGAATTATAGGATTTATTACGTTGCATATTCAATATAGACCATCTTTTCAGTTATAATATGAAAGATATCTGTGGATAGCTGCTACATCAAATTATGAACGCTGTATTATTCGAAATTATGCTTTGATTCAGTTTTAATCTAGAATGCTACGCTTGTTTTACCTCACCATTGGGAGTAAAGTAATCATCTGTATCAATTCACTCCAACTTGGTGATTTAGAAATTTACATTTACTGTATTGTTACCGTTTCATAGGAATATAACATATAACATGCTCCATGCGATCCTTAATAACGTTGCTCCCTGATACATCAAAGTTTACAAATCCCATCATATGTATACTATGACATAGTGTTGGTTATAATTCATCATAATTAGATACACTGACATTGTATCTAAATAGTTTTTTTTTACGTATTGACATTTGATTCCAAACCGTCATCAGTTGACCTGGATAACAAAACTATCAGAAGCCAGCATCTCTCCGTGTGTGACCACCATCTCCCCGTGTCCAGCTGCAATCATGGGAGGGGTAATAGTAGTATGGTGCAATGTCCAGACTGCCCTGAGTAGTGAGTGCACAGCAGCGCTAGGAGCCAGCCACGAGGCAGGTGCATGTCTCTGCCCTGGCAACCATTCGGCGCTAACATGACGCAATCCTCCACAACACTCAAGCATCTCTAATGCTGCTGCTGTATCGACGCGTGACCAGCATCTCCCCTTGACCAGCATCTCTCTGTGAGAATCCATCATCTCTCCATGCCAAGAATCGCTCCTGACCAAGAAAATTTTGTATATGATTTGGAATTAAATATTTAATTTGATATTGTCCTATGATATTAGGACCTATTGCGTTTGTGCGAGTTCTGTTTTTTTGTAGATTTTCTTTGTAAAGGAACGTAGCCAACATAAATCTAGAGTGTTAATCATGCCTCACCTACTTAATTAGCGATTTATATATCAATGCATGACAACAAAGGATCTCCGGCGAGTGTAGTGCACCTGTAGGTGAACATATCCCATGAATGGAGGTATTCCATGAGTGTACAAATACCATACATTATAGTTAATCATTAAATGTTTTGGGTTGAGTAGAGAAAAGACTTCGTTATTACAGTGGTGTTGTTATATGATTTAAACGTAATCATAGGATTCTATGTTTAGGAGGTGTAAATCCGTACTGCAACTTTGTGGATTTCGTCATTGTTCCTCAGCATATCCTTCGTTTGAGAACATGATTTACTGGTTGGTCAAGTCCTGGTATAGAGATGGTTTCCACCCTTTAGTAGTCATCAGGACTTTCGATCAAGTTCATGGATGTTTGCGCCAAGTTTCATTACTATGTTAGAGAGGTTGTGCAACGAGGCGATGGTCTTTGTAGTGATTTGCTTAGGTCAATAGAGAACAGAACACAGAAATTAAGGTCACACTCGTACATTTTGCATATAAGCCATATTTTTGACAACTTTTTATGTAAATGGAATCTTTGGTATGTCCAGGTTGTGACTAAGATTGAATATATTCACAGGAGATGGACTATACAGATGCAAGGTTTGTCTGAGGCCCCGCAGCATAACTGGCTGTTAACTCTAAATGTGTTCTCTATCAGGTGGAGGGTCATCCAAACTTAACCTATTGTAAACAAGTATGATGGTTATGTTTGTTCACACATGTACACTCATGTACGCATATAATGCCCGCTGCCCACACCAGTATCAGCACTAATGTACACATGTACGAACCAATGTACGCATATTTTGACCGATTCAGGCAATAATAAACACGAGTACGCACTGATGTCCGCATGTACGCACTAATGTACACATGTACGCACCAATGTACGCATATAAAGACCGATTCAGGCAATAATGTACACATGTACGAACTAATGTAAGCATATAATGGCCGCTGCCGGCACCGGTGCCAGCACCATTTACACACATGTACACACATGTACGCCCTAACGTACGCATATATTGGTCGGTGCCAGCACCGGCACCGGAACCATGTACACACATGTACGCACTAATGTACGCATATAATGACCGGAGCGGGCACCGGCACTGACGTCGTGTACACACATTAACGCAATAAT
>SDVV010016865.1:0-14128 GCA_016164225.1 Gammarus roeselii | reverse complement strand
AGCGTGGACTGTGATAAGAGAGGGCGCAGTAGCGTGGACTGTGATAGGAGAGGGCGGAGTAGCGTGGACTGTGATAGGAGGAGGCAGAGTAGCGAAGACTGTGATAGGAGAGGGCGGAGTAGCCTGGACTGTAATAGGAGAGGGCGGAGAAGCGTGGACTGTGATAGGAGGAGGCGGAGTAGCGTGGACTGTGATAGGAACGGGCGGAGTGGCGTTGACTGTGATGGGAGAGGGCGGAGTAGCGTGGACTGTGATAGGAGGAGGCGTAGTAGTGTGGGCCATGATAGGAGGGAGCTAAGTAGCGTGGACTGTAACAGGTGAGGGCGGTGTAGCGTGGACTGTAATAGGAGAGGGCGGAGTAACGTGGACTGTGATAGAAGGAGGCAGAGTAGCGTAGACTGTGATAGGAGAGGGCGGAGTAGCCTGGACTGTAATAGGAGAGGGCGGAGTGGCGTGGACTGTGATAGGAGGGGGCCGAGTTACGTGGACTCTGATAGGAAAGGGTGGCGTAGCGTGGACTGTGATAGGAGAAGGCGGAGTAGCGTGGACTGTAATATGAGAGGGCGGAGATGCGTGGATTGTGATAAGAGGAGGCGGAGTAGCGTGGACTATGATAGGTGGGAGCGGAGAAGCGTGGACTGTGACAAGAGGAGGCGGAGTAGCGTCGACTGTGATAGGAGAGGGCGGAGTAGCGTGAACTATGATAGGAGGAGGCGGAGTAGCGTGGTCTGTGATAGGAAAGGGCGGAGTAGCGTGGACTGTGATGGGAGAGGGCGGAGTAGCGTGGACTGTGATAGGAGGAGGCGTAGTAGTGTGGGCTATAATATGAGGGAGCGGAGTAGCGTGGACTGTAATATGTGGGGGCGGAGTAGCGTGTACTGTAATAGGAGAGGGCGGAGTAGCGTTGACTGTGATAGGAGAGGGCGGAGTAGTGTGGGCTGTGATAGTAAGAGACGGAGTAGCGTGGACTGTGATAGGAGAGGGCGGAGTAGTGTGGACTGTGATAGGAGGAGACGGAGTAGCGTGGACTGTGATAGGAGGGAGCGGTATAGCGTGGACTTTAAAAAGAGAGGGCGGAGTAGCGTGGACTGTAATAGGAGAGGGGGGAGTAGCGTGGACTGCGATAGGAGAGGGCGGAGAAGTGTGGGTTGTGATAGTAGGAGACGGAGTAGCGTGGACTGTGATAGGAGAGGGCAGAGTAGTGTGGACTGTGATAGGAGGAGACGGAGTAGCGTGGACTGTGTTAGGAGGGAGCGGTAAAGAGTGGACTGTAAAAAAAGAGGGCGGAGTAGCGTGGACTGTGATAAGAGAGGGCAGAGTAGCGTGGACTGTGATAGGAGAGGGCGGATTAGCGTGGACTTTGATAGGAGGAGGCGGAATTGCGTAGACAGTGATAGGAGAGAGCGGAGTAGCGAGGACTGTGATATAAGAGGGCGGAGTAGCGTGGACTGTGATGGGATAGGGCGGAGTAGCGTGGACTGTTATATGAGAGGGCGGAGTAGCGTGGACTGTAATTGGAGAGGACGGAGTAGCATGGACTGTGATAGGTGAAGGCAGAGTATCTTGGACTGTACTAGGAGAGGGCGGAGTAGCGTGGTCCGTAAAATTAGAGGGCGTAGTAGTGTGGACTGTAATAGGAGAGGGCGGAGTAGCGTGGACTGTGATAGGAGGAGGCGGAGTAGCATGAACTGTGATAGGAGATGGCGGAGTAGCGTGGACTGTGATAGGAAGGAGCGGAGTAGCGTGGACTGTGATAGGAGGGAGCGGAGTAGCGTGGACTGTGATAGGAGGGAGCGGAGTAGCGTGAACTGTGATAGGAGGGAGCGGAGTAGCGTGGACTGTGATAGGAGAGGGCGGAGTAGCGCTGACTGTGATATGAGAGGGCGGAGTAGTGTGGACTGTAATAGGAGAGGGCGGAGTAGCGTGGACTGTGATAGGAGGAGGCGGAGTAGCTTGGAATGTAATAGGAGAGGGCGGAGTAGCGTGGACTGTAATAGGAGAGGGCGGAGTAGCGTGGACTGTGATAGAAGGAGACGTAGTAGTGTGGGCTATGATAGGAGGGAGCGGAGTAGCGTGGACTGTGATAGGGAGGAGGCGGAGTAGCGTGAACTATGATAGGAGGGAGCGGAGTAGCGTGGACTGTGATAAGAAGCGGCGGAGTAGCGTGGTCTGTGATAGGAAAGGGCGGAGTAGCGTGGACTGTGATGGGAGAGGGCGGAGTAGCGTGGACTGTGATAGGAGGTAGCAGAGTAGCGTGGACTGTGATAGGAGAGGGCGGAGTTGCTTGAACTGTGGTAAGAGATGGCGGAGTAGCGTGGACTGTGATAGGAGAGGGCGGAGTAGCGTGAACTGTGATAAGAGATGGCGGAGTTGCGTGGACTGTGATAGAAGGAGGCGGAGTAACATGGACAACTGCTTGGATCATACTAACATCGAGAATGCCTATTTTGATTAAGTGTTTGATTACGGTCAGGGTGATCTACCGTGTATATTATCTTCAATCAGATACAAGGTCAATATTATTGTCTGAGCTGCTGCCTGAGTATTCCTCATTCCAGGACATTGATTAACCGTTGCACACAGAAGCTAAACAAACATCTACCTGATATACTATGTAGATAAGATTAGTCACAAAAACTGCCTGAATATTGCCCCGTTTCAGATTTCAAATGATGACCAGTCTGATGAGGAGGGTATATCCTAAATTACGATCATATCAAATTACGATCAGAAATATTGTTCAGCCTGATAGAGTGTAACAATAAGGATCAGTGATGATAATAAACATCCGGAAATTGGTCGCCTGATATACTGTCTACACAATGAATGCTCAATCTCACAAGCATTGGTAATTAGTTTTTTTCTTTTCATGATGGAATAAGATCTATAATGTGGTATGCGATAAAAAAAAAATATAAAAAAGATCCCATGCTTAGAAAATTCCTAACTAATTGAGACGATGAATTTCTCATTAATAAAACATATTCATTTGGCCCAATAGGGGAGGTTTGTGCTATGAAATATGTTACCGGCTAAGGTTTATTTCAAATCTGTCATTGGCAGTATTGTTGATCACCTATTATTTTACCTACTTTGCCAAATTTGCCGTAAGAAATATACAATATAAACATCTCAATTGTTCGAAACAAATACTTCTTTCTAGCAATTTAAATGAGGATAGTTTTAATTAATAAATTGATATAGAAAATATATATCATTTATACGACACGGTACGTGTGACTATAAGGACCAACATTTATATCACCAACTGAAACTAAAACAGATATTAAGAGATTGTGTGATAAACAACCACACCGCAATCAAGATCATCAAATGAGATAGCTAAAAAATAATTGTCTGAATTCAGTGTTTGAACAATTTTTTTGACATAAGGGCAACAATTCTCTCCAATAAAACTCATCTTAATCGAAGCCGTGGTTAATCAACCTGCTGAGTGCTGAAAGGAGGCCGTTATTCCGTGCCTTTCATGGACGCCGTCACCCCCTCACTGCTGATGCAATCATGGATACTGACCTGGCATTGGATTGGTTTCGATCATACCTCTTCAATAAACAACATGAAACTGTAACAAACTACTAGAAATCAAATCTTCTCTATATTTGTCATGGGTTCCCTCAAGCCCCAATCTTAGCACCACTATTGTTTCTTATCTCTATAAATAATCTTCCAAATTCCTCAAATCTATTCAAATACATCCTATTTGTCGATGATAGTACCTTGTCAGCCTCATTTTCAACAACGGATATTGACATCGCGATATTGGCATCGCGATAATTGGCTCGACACAAATAATGTTTGCACGAATGTTGATATAACACAATTTATCAGATTCTCATAGAAACGTAACATTGATATTCCCTCGTTAAAAATGGGAAGTGCTAATATTAGTGGAGTGAATCACATTAGGTTTCTCGTCATGCATCTCGACCGTCATCTTACATTCAAAAATCACGTAGATTATATTATAACGAAACTAAGCAAATGAATTGGTATCCTAAAATAATTTATTCTCTCCTAGTTCAACTCTATTTCTTCTATGGAATTAAAGCTTGGTTTGCATGATATAAAAATAAAGCGGGTAAATTGGTAGTCATGCAAAAAAAAAGCATGTAGAGCCATAAATAACCTTCCTTATCCAAGACACACATGAAGTTATTTCAAATCGATGAATATTCTTCGAATTGAGAATCTCTATAGCTTCCAAATACTTGTCTTTATGTATAAAACTGTCCATCTTGACCTTGATAGGCATCTCCTGGAACATTTACAGCACCAGTCTGATGTACATTTGCACTCAACAAGAAATCGAGTCATTCAATATAACAAGGTTTAGTAAAGCCAAATCGCAATTCTCCATTGTCCATAAGGGTGTCAAATTGTGGAATTCCATTACAAATATAATCAAATCTTCATATTTATTATTTACTTTTAAATCCAAACTCAAACAACACTTTGTTTCACATTACTATTACAGATATCTGAGCTTTTTCGTTTCAAATTCATTGTGAACAATAATATCATGAGTTTTCTTAAATTTAATTGCGTTTTTCGCAACTTTTCTAGAATTTTAGACATACCACTTAGATAAGGTAACTGTTAGGATAGGTTCAGGTGTAGGTAGGTTGCCCTTAAAGCTTTTCTGCTTTTCTGGGTCCACATTCTGTTTCTGTGCATAAAATGTGTTTAAAATCTTATTAAACATGTTATCAGGTTTATATTCTACTCGGTTGATGTTCATTTGTGATATAAAAATTGTAAACAGATGTGGTAATAAAGTGTTTTAAAGTGTTTCAAAGTGTTTCAAACTAAGAAAGGGGAAGTTGGACTGGCAGTGGCAGCGAATGGAGGACGTGTGAGGGCTAAAATGGGGACGTTATTACGTCCTTTTTATGAACTCTGTCACCCACTCACTGCTGATCCAATCACGGATAGTGAGCTGGCAAATGATTGAGGGGAAGTTGGACTGGCAGTGGCAGAGAGTGGAGGACGTGTGAGGGCTGCATGGGAGCCGTTATTCCGTCCCCTTCATGGACGCCGTCACCCACTCACTGCTGATGCAATCACGGATACTGGGCTGGCAACTGATTGAGGGATAGTTGGACTGGCAGTGGCAGAGAGTAAAGAACGTGTGAGAGCTACAAAGGAACCGTTATTCCGTGCCTTTCATGAACGGCGTCACCCACTCACTGCTGATGCAATCACGGATACTGAGCTAGCAACTGATTGGGGGGAAGTTGGACTGGCAGTGGCAGGGAGTGGAGGACGTGTGAGGGCTGCATGGGAGCCGTTATTCCGTCCCCTTCTTGGACGTCGTCACCCACTCACTGCTGATGCAATCACGGATACTAGGCTGGCAACTGATTGAGGGAAAATTGGACTGGCAGTGGCAGAGAGTGAAGGACGTGAGAGGGCTAAAAGACAGCCGTTATTTCGTCCCTTTCATGGACTCCGTCACCCACTCACTGCTGATGCAATCACGAATACTGAGCTGGTAACTGATTGAGGGAAAGTTGAACTGCCAGTGGCAGAGAGTGAAGAACGTGGGAGGTCTGCAAGGGGGCCGTTATTACGTCCCTTTCACGGACGCCGTCACCCACTCACTGCTAATGCAATCACGGATACTGAGCCGGCAACTGATTGAGGGGAAGTTGGACTGGCAGTGGCAAAAAGTGAGGGACTGAACAAGTTTTAGAAGATGCAGGAATTCCATTGACTGAAATGACTCAAAGCTAATTATTGAAATATACATACATGTCATGAATCAACAAATTCCATTGACTGGCCGACTGTTGTCTACGGTTTGATTTATCTCTGAGGAAGTCTTTTTTTTTATTTTAAACTGAAGCCATCACTAAAACTGTTGAGGCGAAACAATGACAAACTGCCCCCGTTAGCCGATATTATACTTTGATGTAAACAATGGCTTTATACACGAATCCTGGTTAAAGGTGGATGACTGTTATTAATTCTTATTGCTGTTGTTGAGATTTGATTGGGCAATGGAAATTATAAAACAGGAAATGCCTAGACGTTACAGATTATGACATTCAGAATACCTTATATTGATAAACTACAGTTACGTTGTTGATAATAAAAACTTAAGTTGGATTTTTTTAACGTAGTAGACAACGTGACGTTCTGAATATTTGACCAAGAAGGAACAAATGTTTTTTTCATGTTACTCCCTCTTTCCGTTGACGATTTGCGATGCCCACGCACAATAGTCTTTCAAGCTTTAAAATATTGAACAATCTTACCTCAATAATGGTTAACGAAATTTATTTTAAAAAATATCATGGAATTAAGAAAATCTATACAAATTTATTTTGACCATAAAAATATTACGCGAAATATGAATCTGGAAATTTATTAGAAAATGAATAGTTACAAAATGAAATAACATTCCGGTGTTATGATCAGCCTCCGCTAGCACACATATTTGGGAACATTGCTAACCGAACATTACCACCAAGAGCTGCGTAGTGTGTGCCCTAGAAAATGTGTAGGCCTTAGGCCTGTCACCCCTAGCTTATGTTACACGAAGAAAGCCCTTGCCTTGCTTATTTTTCGGTTTCCCTCCAACGTACATTTAGAAAAACAGGTGGTCCAGTGTGGCATTGCATGACCAGGAGACGTTGACGAGTGTAGTACCATTTGGACATCCTGTTATAACTTGACAAGTCAGCATTGTATGGACTAGATCCAATAACGTAGAAGGGTAGTGTTAGCTCAGGGGTATCGTAAATTGTAAACAGAAGGATGGGAGGAGCCTGTAAGTTAGTTAATAGCCAAAGTTTATCAGTGTGCCAATAAGGTCAAGGTTTTAAGACACCACGCCTTTTTGGGGAGGAGCCCAAAACGTGAGGTGTGCCCTTATTGGAGGATCACTTCATTCACATAAACGGGACCCTCCCATATTATTTCAGGGTGCAGATCTAGAGTGAAGATCACAACTCATTCTATTACCTGACGCTTCGGGTGGAGGGTGGTCTTCGCCTTTGCGTCGCCTTTGCGTCGCTTTTGCTTTGCTTTTCGTTTCACGCTTACGCTCTACGCTTTACATTTACTACATTTCATTTGCTGTTCATTTACACTTTTGTTCCGTTGCGTCCGTTATATTAAAATCAATGTTTAGTGCTATAGGGCGAGTTCAACTGTTGACATGTTACTTTGTTTTAATTTGAAATAATATTATAAAAACACTGTTTAATCATTTGTACCTTGCATTTATACCTGATTATAACAAACGTAAATTAAAAGAACACAACACCGAAAATGATTGGATTATGGAGTCCACGTACATGAACAGCTTGCGGCAAGGATACACCTCGTTGAATCCATACACTCAAAGTATTTCCCACGGAGGTTTAACACGTTCAACTGTTGTGATAACTAAAACCACTCTGTCCAGAACACGATTCCGGTGTGGCGTGGGCACAGTTTTGAAACTCCGACGCGTTTCACTTTGTGTTACTGTTTTATTCAGTATTCAGCTACGCATTAGAACTTCAAGATTATTACAGCATTGATGAGGCCCTGACCTTTTGAATGGAGGTGAGGCATCAAACTGGCGGACAGACGGACTCGTGTCTGAATGACAAATAACTGAGTACAAATTGAATATCATTTGAAATTAGTTCATATTTTTGTACAAGCACACAACTTTTGGCCCGATCGATGCTGAAGGCAAGTTTTATTGCGCAATAACATTCGGCCTCAAACTGGCGACCCGGGAAGCCTCCGCCGATGCATGGGCGCAAACCACAGAGCTTAGTGATGAGCCCATCTGAGCTTTCGCATGAACTGTATCTCATTCGAGCCTTTTTTTCAGAAATAAATTAAATATTCACAAATTCATAATTTACCTGTTATCCGATTTAAACTGGAGGACACGAAATAAGGAAAAAAGTTAATATCAAATAATTTTTTATTTTGCAATCCTACCAGCTTTTCGGCGAAAAAAGCGACAGCACTGAGCTAGGGGGGGGGGAGACTTATTCAAAGTGTACAACTAACATTGTTCGTGGTGATAAAATCTTGGGCACACCCCCAAGTCATTCAAGCGCACATATTGACTGAGGGTACCACACTCATGCCTCGATGCATACCCCCTACAAGTTTTAGTTAGCAAGACTTTTATAGACCCCTCATGTAAAAAAAATCTGGGTATATCACTTCGTTGTAATGTATTATTAGCTGGGTACGATTCCGTAAAAGTCAAAGAGTGTCTACGCAAACACTCTTGAGCCCAATTCAAGCACTGCATCATCATTCCTGGAAGGTTCAGGTAACATTTCACGTCAGAGCTACTTTGACTAGTAAGCCTTCTTGGTCAGCTTCACGAAGTCCATGTTTTTTCACGGATATACAACGTGGCGAGCTTCGTGGCGTCTGCATTGCGCTTGTTAGGCTTAGTGCATGCGCCGGCTGTCTGTTTGCCGTTACGATCCCGGCAGGCTGAAGTAGGTCGTGGCTGTGTCCTTCTTTTTGGATACCTCTTCGGATGGCGTGTGGATGGGCTTCAGTCCATTTGTCCGGGCAGCGGCTATGTTTCTGTAAGTTTTTTTCTGTTATCCTTCTGTCCTAAGCAAATCGACAAAATTCACACTATTCACAAAAAGATAAAAATGTTAATTTATTAACGAAAAAAATCCTAAATGTAATAAGCTTTTCTTTCAAAATCCAACCAGCTTTTTCTGCGGGATGAGCAATGGCACTGTGTAAAGCAAGTTTTTTCCTGCTAGGTTTGGAAGACATAATAAAAGTGTACAGCAAGTGTACCGCATATTCAAAATGTACAGCAAGCTTGTACTTTTTTTACGTATCCTCCAGTTTAATTCTAATTTCAGCCAGATTATGTTCATGTGAGTATTGTATTTTTTTCTACCAGAAAAGCTCCCGTATGAGATACAGTTTTTGTGGAAGATCTGCTGAGCTCTTCTCAGGGCTCTGTGGGTTGCTTCCATGCAATGGACTGTTATGATATTATTTCAGATAATACCCTATCATGATGTTCATTTCACAAATAAATATATCTACCCATAATTCATTATTGACCTTCAATGGCAGTAAGGGCAGTCATTAAACAATATTTATTATCTGCAACAAATTAATTAGATAGTATATTCTTGGCAAATTTTGGTCATTATTGATTTTGCCGTAAAATGAAACCTTACTTGGATGCGTGCCAGTACTGGTCTGGTATTATGAACAACGAGGGGTGTTCCTCGGTGTAGACCGTTGGATTCTCAAAAAAGGGTTTGCTCGTGATTAGGATCAGCAAATTATTCTGACTGTTGTATGGGCAAATGTTTCAGAGACTGTGAAATAAACAGCTCAGTAGTAGCTATTATATGCCTAAATGTGAGAGAGGTTTTATTCTAGTAGAAGAGAATTTTGTGATGGATGGGCTAACTGTGATGGGAGGAGGGAGACTTGAAGAGAGGTGATGAAATGTAGATCAATAAGAGTAAAATGTTTCGTTTACCTTATCTAAGCTTTAAGTTGTCCACAATGACACAATATTATAAAATAGTTTGTTATACATACGTCCATTTGACACAAGACTAGCAAACAATATGCAATTAGGACTTATATGACTAGTTTCGGAAATGAGCTAATTTCCCAAACTATGAGTTGTGCGGCTATTCCCGCTTCCTCATCGAAGATTTTCCTGTAATAAGTGGTAACCTCGAGATACATTGCCTTCCAACTCTTGATAAAACCTTCATTTGCATTTAATTTGCCAAACTATTAAGTACTATCATGGACTTAGTATTGTAGTTAACAAACTTGGAAGCTAGCTTTCATTTTTTAACAGCTGTTGAAATTAGTTACCGAGTTTCTTTTCATGCTCAAAGATAGGACGAAGAAAAGATAGCTACAGGCAATGAGAACCGAATTCGTTTTTGATTGTTTTCTTGCTTTATTTCCTATTTACAACTCTTGCAACATGTGATTATTTATCACATACCTAGATATTACTTTCTATACCTTCTGCTATCCACAATGTCTCTCCTCTTGCGGTTCAAACACAACTCGTCCTGTCCCTGCTGGGCCTTGTCATGGGACTGGCGTTATCAGGGTAAACGTTGATCAAGAATTTCTGTTTCAGCAACTCCGCTGTGGAGGACTGGGTATTCTCCTCACAGAACTGGGAGAGGCTTCAAACTGAAGGGGAGAGTGTAGAGTGTTTAGAGTTAAAGGGCCAGTTATGTACTTCTTGTGTAGAAGTAACACCTCCAACCTTTGAACCTGGAAAGGAATATCAATTTCAGGATAGAATGCATTAAAAGGGACGCGAAACAGTATTTTTTCCTCTCAATTGCTTTCCAATTTCTATAAATACTCATATTATAGGTATCTAGCAACAACTATCCATCTCGAAGTGAGGAGTAGAGAATTTCCTGCGTCGCAGCTACCGCTACCTCTTGTCAATGAATAACTATCATGACACCAATATGTGTTGGTTACGACGTTATTTCCACGATTATTAAATTAACTAGTCATATCGCAATCATAAAAAAACTGCAAATGCATCAATTTGCATACTCACAACAGCCGGTCACAGTGTTCATCAGTATGCTACCTTGCATACTCACAACAACTGTTCACTGTGTTCATCTGTATGTTACCTCGCATACCCACAACAGCTATTTATTGTATTCATCAGTATGTTACCTCGCATACTCACAACACCTGTTTACTGTGTTCATTAGTATGCTTCCTCACATGCTTACAATAACAGTTTACTTAATATCCTTCCGTCAGCAATTTACTACCCATCCTTGCAGCTGAAGTTCACTCCGTTTCCTCGCTTTTTTTCAAGCGAACCGGATAGCTTCGATTTGCTGAGATAACTGCTGCTATTAGATAAATTGCCCAGGCATTTGTAAAGGCTATTGGTCTCAGCGTAACGGTATCCATCAGCTGCAACGAACGGGAACATGCGCTGAAATACATACTAGGCCTTGCGTCCACGTGACGTATTGGCCGCACACTGGGATAAAGTGGGATGAAGGTTGCTATGATATTAATCTACGCAGATTCTGACCAATGGAGGAGAGGCGCCGCAGAGCAGTGAGTAGAGGAGATGCGCAGCAGGGCAGTGAGTGGAGAGGCGCAGCAGGGCAGTGAGTGGAGAGGCGCAGCAATGCAGTGAGTGGGGGAGAGGCGCAGCAGAGCAGTGAGTGGAGAGGCGCAGCAGGGCAGTGAGTGGGGGAGACGCGCTGCAGGGCACTGAGTGTAGGAGAGGCGCAGCAGGGCTGCTATTACTACACTTATAAACTTGAGTCGCTGGAAAACTGTATCTGCTATCATACTTTTCTTCAAGGCACAAATCTTCTTTGAACATGTCAGCATTCAGGTAAAATTAGCTTGTCTTATTCTGTTTCAGGTGTTGACCGCTGGTACTGCTACCCGTTGCTGACAGCACACCTAACACCTTACTCTGCGCGGCAGTTATTACTTAGGACAGTCATTACTATTACAAAAAGCGGCATTTATCTAAGGCTGGTTATTTAAAGGGCAATCAATTTATACAGATACAGACACTTGGCCGATTCCCCAGGACAAGCTGTATCCCCTGCGCCTTCCCATACTCCGACGGCAAGGTGTCTCTTCTACTCCGCTCATACTCGCACCCCCTCAAACTTAGTTCTTTTGTGTTGAAGGCTCCGGCCTGGACACCCCGCAATACACACTGTGGGTCAGGAGTGCACGCCAGACACAAAACACAGGTTCTGTAGCCTTGCCAGTCATCTGACAATCGCTACTCCACCCTTTGCAGCTACTCAGTCGCAACGGCGTCCAAACCATTGCTGTCATCGCCTGCACCGCTTCCTTAGTAATATCAAAACCGGCGTCCCTACACCACCACCCACAGCGATGATGTCAGCCTCTCTGACATCCTCGACATTCAACAACTCACCAAAATACTCGGTCTAACTTTTCCGTGCATCGCAACTTCCCAGCAACAACTGCCCGTTTCATTCTATCAACATCTCCTCCTTCATGGTCTTCCCTCTTTCTCACCCTCATCAACTCCAAAACATATTTTTGTTCTACTCAAAATTCTGGCCCAACCGTCAGCCACACGTGGTATCAGTGTTCTCCTTTGCTCACCTCACCTCCCGGTTCCCCCTATTTCTCTTCTTTTTTAATGTTGTTAATGGTCACCAATGACCTAGCTTTCAATCACTCCTCAGAGGCTCTTCTCTTCTGCGCCGCCGCCAGTATGACCTTTTCATTCCTTCACTCGCAGCCCTTCCTTCAGCATCCGCCCACATCTTTTTCGCACATCTCTACAACACATCTCTGAACGTTTCCCGTTCTTCCTCAATATCTCTCAGGTCCTGTCCTCTCACGCTGTCATATTCCTCCCTCAACGCCTGCTGGAACTCCACAGCTCTATTTTCCACTTTCAGTTCACTAAACTTTACTCCCCTGCCATTTCATACAGCAGCTAATACAATAGCATGCTATTATTCTAGACAGTCATGGCAAACAGCAGCTACTGTCGTATGGCGGCCATTATATTTCTAGGTTTTTGTATTAGACGGCTGTCACAAACGGTGACCACTGTCGTAAGGCGGTCATTCCCTTATTAGGTTTTTGTATTAGACGGCCACTGGAAACAGCAGCTACTGTACGTAAGGTGACCGTTACATAATTAGACTATTGTATTAGACGGAAATCGCAAACTGCGGCCACTGTTGTAAGGCGGCTATTTCATTATAAGGCTAATGTATTAGACGGCCATTGCAAGCAGCGGCCATTGTCGTAAGGCGGCTTTTGCATTTTAAGGCTATTGTTTTAGATGATCATTGCAAACAACGGCCACTGTCGTAAGGCGGCTATTGCATTTTTAGGCTATTGTATTAGACGGCCATTGCAAACAGCGGCCACTGTCATGAGGCGGTTCAGAGGCCAGAAGCAGATCGCTGTATTTATATAAAGAAAATTTGTATGTAAATCTTTAGAACGTGAATAAAATATGTAATAACCTGGAGCGGCACAGCGAGGCTCCATTGCAATAAAGCTCTTGCTCCGAAAGCAGCGAGAATAGCACAGAGACTTATTGGTAACCAACGTTATCTTCACATGATATTACGTTAAATAACATACACACTGCAAAGCCTTGTCGTAGCCCGCGTGGGCCCGAGACCTCACAAAGAGATCTATATCTCTGATAATAATGGTTCATTGTGGAACCGAACAATATCACCGGTTGCTAAACATCCTTCTCTGCTATAACAAAGGCGACGCTTCCATCGCAGAGGCGAAGCCTCTCAAGCAGCACTAAAGCAGCATTACTTAATTGGCAGCATTGGGAGTGTTTTCAAGCCCTTCTCCTCGGCTTGGAACCTTGTTCGACTGTAGTGTTCAGGAACCCTGTTCGATTGCATCCTTAACAAGCGCTCCTCTGTATAAAAGGGTAAACTTACTATGCCCCCGCATCATCACGACGGCAACACGGAAAGCAGACACAGAAAACGACATGCATAAGAATTACACAATAAGTGTTAGGGTAACATTTATTGTAGAGACTGTCCGGCCTGGACGATACACTCAATTACTCGCACTGCAGAGTGTATGCAGTGTTAGTGTAACACTAATTCTGGAGGCTCTGCGGCTTGATTGACAAACTAAATTACACGCACTGCAGCAGTGTGTGCAGTGTTAGGGTAACACTAATTCTAGAGGCTCTGCGACCTGATTGACAAACTCGATCACGCGCATTGCAGCAGTGTATGCAGTGTTAGGGTAACACTAATTCTAGAAGCTCTCCGTCCTAAATGACACACTCAATTACACGCATTGCAGCAGTGTATGCAGTGTTAGGGTAACACTAATTCTAGAGGCTCTCCGTTCTAAATGACACACTCAATCACACGCATTGCAGCAGTGTATGCTGTGTTGGGGTAGCACAAATTCTAGAGGCTCTCCGTCCTAATTGACACACTCAATTACACGCATTGCAGCAGCGTATGCAGTGTTAGGGTAACACTAATTCTAGAGGCTCTCCGTCCTAAATGACACACTCAATTACACGCATTGCAGCAGTGTATGCAGTGTTAGGGTAACACTAATTCTAGAGGCTCTCCGT
>SDVV010016864.1:0-14128 GCA_016164225.1 Gammarus roeselii | reverse complement strand
CTACCTACCCTGCTTCAGAGCCCCAAGGATCCGCAGTAGTCCTTAAGGTGCGGGCTACGCGCTCCAACACCTGCTGAGGGGGAAGATGAAGAAGAGACAGAAAACGGGGATCCCATGCATGAGATCTACACTAGGTGTAGGGAATTTCACGCATGAGAACAGCAAGGATGGAAAGAAGAAGGAATTGTCGTAGAAAAAGGTTGCATGAAAAAAAGAGCGCAATTTGGCTGTTATTTGCCACCCAAAAGGAGAATAGTTAGAACCGGTGTGTGAATGTTTGAGTGTGTGTATCTGTCTATGTGTGCGTGTGTATGTGTGTGTTTGTGTGCAGCGACTATTAGGAGAGTTGTTAAGAAGGAGTCTGAGACAAGTTTAAGGAAATTTGAACTAAACATAAGATGCAAATGAGGTAAATAAAAAGTCAAGCAAATCAGGATGGGAGAGAAAAGGAGAGATAGTAAAGGGTGAAGAAGAGGAGAGTCTGAAGGGAAATAAGGGTGTTCACCCCCCCGGTTGGCCGTGACTCCGTGCGGCCCGTGAACCTAACAGATGCCTACGGGGGGGCTTGCGCGCCAGTGCGCGCACCTCAATTTGACCAGGTGATGATTTTCAGCTTAATCGCTTTCGATTAATGATCGTCTGGGACACTCTCAGGTGGCTGCTGCTCTGAGACAGGCTATCCAGCCAAGACCGTAAACATAACAAAGTAAGTGTTATTCCATCGAACACTTATATAGATACTTCATTATAATTCTAGAAGAACAAATCAGCCAGTTGATGTTTGCAGATGTCACGGCGCTGGAGGCGGATTCAGAGGAGAAGCTATGTAGGCTAGTATATGAGTTTGGTAGAGTGTGTGAGAGGAGGAAGCTTCGCGTGAACGTGGGTGAAAGTAAAGTAATGACATGCTCGAGGACTGTCGATGCCAGCAGAATTAGTGTCCTCCTAAATGGAGAATTATTGGAAGAAGCCCAGTGTTTCAAGTATCTGGGCTCCCATGTGGAGAAGACTGAACTAGTGGAAACTGAGGCGAAGTCGCAAGTGGAGGAGGGATGTTAAGTGCTGGGTGCACTGAAGAGCGTAATAAGTTGAAGGACGTTGGGGATGGAAGCAAAGAGAGGGCTGTATGAGGGTGTCGTTGTCCCAACTGTGCTGTATGGAGCTGAGACTTGGGGGGTGAGGGCAGAGGAGAAAAGAAGGTTGAATGTTTTCAAGATGAAATGTTTGAGGAGCATGGCTTGAGTGTCGCCGAGAGACAGGTTCACTAACGACGTGGTTCGAATCAGAACGGGGATGGTGAAGAAGTTAGAGGACAGAGTTGATTCGCGTGTTCTGAGATGGTTCGGACACATGGTGAGGATGGATGAAGGGAGATTGGTGAAAAAAGTGTTGAGGGCAGAGGCGAGTGGGCGTAGGCCTAGAGGGAGACCGAAATTCGGGTGGATGGATGGTGTGAAGCAGGCGTAAGGAAGGAGAGACCACGAGTGTGGAGGTAGCGAGTGAACGTGCACTGGGTAGGCGTGAGTGGAGAATGATTGTGAACGGATGAGTTTTGACAGATGCTGCCCTGATGTGCTTTCCAGCCCTAGGCATATCGTCTTGAGACGGGTTTGATTTGATTTGAGCCTCATTTCCACCGGAGCCTCAACGTGAATCATAATAGGCTCCCACGTAGGGTGCGACCGTCATTGATTCAGGCAAGCTCGCACGGCCTCGCGTGCAAAAATATTAGTCATGTCAAGATGAAGTCAGGAAAGATTTTAATTGTGGCATATTCGCGTACTAGCGCGTACGAGAGAGTAAAGATTTGACGCGTACCTTCGTAAAATGTGTTGTTATTTCTGTGCGTAGTATGAGGTGGAGAGACCACCTCACTTGCACAGGTGTTTGGGGTATAGACAGCTTCGTATAGTCCGGTGTGTTTACCGAAAGCGATAAGCTTTTTACAGTAGATTGGGTCCGTGTTGAGAGACGGGATGGTCGTTGACGGGAGGGGGGAGGGTGGCTCCGGTCATCATGACGCGGCAGGAGTAAACCAATCTCACTGTCGGGCCCTGCTGCCGACACGGACCTCAAACCGCAATCATGACCCGGAGGGTGTGTTGCGGGGTTCCCGGCCGGACCCTTTTGCGCTGGAGGGCTAAGGTGTGCGAGTGTGAGTGTGTGAGGTGCGCCTTACCGCCGGCCACCCTCCTTGCTGGGGGAGTTCGGCCTTGTGTCTGTATCTTTATGCTCTTATATAGCGGGACAATGCATGCACTGCGCCACTCAATCGGTACCACGCCCGACAACAAAACAAATATTCAGTAGCCTCACCAACCATTCGACAATCGTTATTGCACCCTTTTTTCGGGCACTCATTCGCAACGCCATATAAACCAGACGCTTTTCCTGCTTTCATCGCCTCCTTTACCTCTTCCTCAGTAATGTCCGCACCAAGTCTCTCTCCAAAAACCGGCAACCGAGTACCACCACACACAGCAACAATGTCAGCCTGTCTGTCATCCTCGACATTCAACAATTCATCAAAATACTCGGCCCACCTCATCCGTGCATCACCACTTTCCAGCAACAACTGGCCGTTTTCATCTTTCGACACTTCCTCCTTTCCCGTCTCTCCCTTTCTCACCCTATTCACCTGTTTCCAGAACATCTTTTTGTTCTCCTCAAAATTCTGGCACAACCGTCTGCCCCACCTGACATCAGCGTCCCTTCTGCCTTTCCTCACCACTCGCTTCACCTCTTTCCTAATCTCCTTACAGTTGTCATATGCCACCACCGACTTCGCTTGCAACCACACCTCAAAAGCTCTTCTTTTCTGCACCACAGCTAGTTAGACCTCCTCGTTCCACCACTCGCAGCCCTTCCGTCTGCATCCACCCACACGGCGTACGCCACACACATTTCTCGAACATTTCAACAAGGCATCTATGAACGTCTCCCATTCTTCCTCCGCATCTTGCAGGTCCTGCCCTCTCCTGCCTAACCTTTCAACTTTCTCACTTAGAGCCAACACACACATCTAACTTTCTCTTCACAAACATCTCACCAATCTCTCGCCTCTTGGCTTCACTCGAATTACAACCACGCACATTCAGCGACCCTAACAATAGGGCTCGGAGCCCCCCCCCCTTCGCTCGTCTTGCCGTCTGTTAAGGAGGATTTTACAGAGGAGGGGATTCCTAGCTCCCCCCGCCCCGCCCCTCATTAGTCGCCTCTTACGACACGCACGGGGTTGCGGTAGCACGATTCTAAGCTCCGGCTACGGTGCTTCCCTTTTAGTCGTCTCCTACAACACGCAAGGGTTACGATAGTAGTACTCTAACACCCCCGCTACGGGGCTACACGTTATACAAGACGTAAAATACCTATTTCAAAGACAACTATCAAGTAAGAAGTTATTAGAATAAGTTGAAACATCAAACAATAAAATAAATGTGTTATAACTGAATTATAAATATTATTTTGTCTCGAATGCTTACTTTCTCCTTCTCCCCATGCCCAATGGCTAACTGACCACGTCGGAGTGCGGCGAGAAGGAGTTGTGCAGAAGCGCCTCCAGCGCGAGCCACTTCACGGGGCGATTGTTGTTGTCGCCGAGGCAGTGGTAGTCACCGGGGAACAGGTCGCGCGACAGGGCGCAGTCACCCAGCTTGACGTGTAGGGACGTGTCCACGCTGGTGGACAATTACATGTTAGAACGGACCATGCAATTACCCACACTGCTCTGGTCGAGGGCAATGTTTTGTTGCCAAGAAGACGTCCAGGACTCAAACAAATGATCTGAGGCTAAATATATATACAAAAAAAATATTAAAAAATCGAACACTAGAAGTGAAAAAAATAACTTGACTTTAGATTAGATTAGAGTGCCATAGCTTTCTAGTGCCCTGGAGTCTATGTCCTTCCGGTACAGATTAGATTAGAAGTGACGAGGCTTTCGAACTTGCTAGTCAAGAGTCCTTCTGACGCGGAACGTCAAGCCAGAAACTAGTGCTACATTAAGCTGTAGACGGATTTTAGATTAGATTAGTGTTTGGGATTGTTATAGCGCAAAGTCAATGTCTTCACATTGCGAATGTAAAAAGTGTGCACGGGTGCTACAGGAGGTACATCAACTTCTAAAAGGCTGAGGCCATTTGATCCCAGCACTCCCTGAGTGTCAGCAAGAAGCGTCATCAATCGAACTACCTTGCTCCAGTGCCCAAGGATTTGCAGTCGTTCCCAAGGTACCGGAGGCAATGCCCGCCAACACCTACTGAGGAGAATGCAAAAAAAGCGACAGGGAAACTGGGATCCCATGCACGAGATCTACACTCAGAGTAGGGAATCTCACGCATGAGAACAGCAAGAATGGAAAGAAGAGAAAGGAGGAGGTGTAGAAAATAATTACATGAATGAGAGTGCAACTTGACTGTTGTTAGTCAACCGAATTGAGACTATTTAGTGCCGGTGTGCAACGCCTAGTGTTAGAGTTAAGAGAGAGAGACATACAGATACAAACACTATGCCGAATCACCCAGAAAGGGGGATGGCCGATGGCAAGGCGCATTTCACACTCCTTTCATACACTCACAACTCAACTCATTTGCGCAAAAAGGTCCGGCCGGAAGACCCCGAAACACAACCTCCGAGTCATGAGTGGGGTCCAAGGTCAGTGTCGGCAGCAGAGCCCAGCAGTGTGACTGGTTCATCCGTGGTTAGTCTAATTACAATTAGTGATGGGACGATACCAAAAACTTGGCAGATACCGATGCCAAAAATCTGGCCAATATCGATACTGATACTACAAATGGCTGATACTTTGCCAACACCGATACTTCTCCATAATTTTGATTCAAAGGTTGCAGTATACATTTCCACTTTAGTAAATCTTATGCCCAATAAGATAAAAAAATTACTATTTCAGAAAAGACATTCAGTGATTGACTATCCTAAGTTAATAATTATTGGTTCATTAGTCAGTTAGGCACTTTGACTTTGATACACACACTAAATAGACAGTACTCCTCAGTGAATCTTGCAGGACTCTAAATTAATATTCATATTTTATTTAATATTATAATGAACCTATAATATAAGGGTGAATTACAAGCACATCATGAGTCCTCTCATTAATTTAGGTATTAGGTACGTGCTGTTATATGACACCAATATATTCCAAAGTATCGGCCATTTTTCACCGATACCGATCCCGATACCATAAAAAATGGCTGATACCCACCGATACCGATACTTTGCCACATCACTAATTACAATCATTCTTCACTCACGCTCATTCAATGCACGCAGAAAGAGAGTACAAGCAGAGAGAGAGAGAGTACAAGCAGAGAGAGAGAGAGAGTACAAGCAGAGAGAGTACACAGAGAGAGAGAGAGTACACAGAGAGAGAGAGAGTACACACAGAGAGATAGAGTACACACAGAGAGAGAGTACACGCAGAGAGAGTACACGCAGAGAGAGTACACGCAGAGAGAGTAAATGCAGAGAGAGAGTACGTGCAGAGAGAGAGTACACAAAGCGAGAGAGTACACGCAAAGAGAGAGTACACAGAGAGAGAGTAAATGCAGAGAAGGTACATGCAGAGAGAGAGTACATGCAGAGAGAGAGAGTACATGCAAAGAGAGAGTACATGCAGAGAGAGAGTGCATGCAGAGAGAGAGTGCATGCAGAGAGAGAGTGCATGCAGAGAGGAAGAGCGATGATTTAAAATAAATTTAAATTTACCATAAGATGCAAATGCAGGAAAATAAAAGCTAGTTAAATTCAAGACGGGGAGAAGAAAAGATATGGTGATTGGTGAAGAGACTCTGAAGGAAAATAAGGGTGTTCCCCCTTGTCCCCCCCAGGTTGGGCCGGGACCCTGTGCGGCACATTATTAGATTAGATTAAAGTGACAAGGCTTTCTAGCGCGCTGGAGTCATCGTTCTTCTGGCGCCGAATGTCAAACCTGCAAACAGTGCTGCATCAAGTTAGTCTTTGTTTTTCTTCTTTTTCAATGTTCGAGTTAAGGTTTACTACTGCGCAAAGTCAATGTCCTTTACGCGGCGAACGCCTATGGTATGTGCGGGTGCCACATGAGGTACAGGAACTCCTAAGGTGCCGAGGCCATATGGTCCCAGGACTCCCCGGATGACAGTTAGGAGGAATAACACACTACCTACCCTGCTTCAGAGCCCCAAGGATCCGCAGTAGTCTCCAAACCTGCTGAGGGGGAAGATGAAGAAGAGACAGAAAACGGGGATCCCATGCATGAGATCTACACTAGGTGTAGGGAATTTCACGCATGAGAACAGCAAGAATGGAAAGAAGAAGAAATAGTCGTAGAAAAAGGTTGCATGAAAGAAAGAGCGTAACTTGGCTGTTATTTACCACCCGAAAGGAGAATAGTTAGAATCGGTGTGTGAATGTTTGAGTGTGTGTCTGTGTATGCGTGCGTGTATGTGTGTGTTTGTGTGCAGCGACTATTAGGAGAGTTGTTAAGAAGGAGTCTGAGACAAGTTTAAGGAAATTTGAACTAAACATAAGATTCAAATGAAATCAATAAAAAAGTCGAGCAAATCAGGATGGGGGAGAAAAGGAGAGATAGTAAAGGGTGAAGAAGAGGGGAGTCTGAAGGGAAATACGTGTGTTCACCCCTTCCGGTTGGGCCGTGACTCCGTGCGGTCCGTGAACCTAACAGATGCCTAGGAGGGGTGCGGCCCATGAACCTAACATGCCTAGGGGCGACAGCCAGACTTCAATACTACCGTCAGTAGCTAACGTTGATCCGCTTGATGTAGTGGATATAACGACACCATTATCAGTGTTTTATCCCTCCTCCAACTCCCCCCGCTCCACAACATACACGCAGTTCCTGGTGGCCACGTCGCAGTGTAGGAGGCGCTCCTGGTGCAGGAAGGAGAGGGCCTGCAGCACCTGCAGGCCCATAGTCACCACCTCGCGCGTCACCAGAGGACCGCACGTCTGAAGGAACCTGAAATACACACGAGAAGAACAAGAATGAAGCTACTACATAATGATATATTTTTTTACAACACAAGGGAAGATTCAAACTCGATCAATTACAATTTTTTAATTTATAAATACAAGTTGAACTCATCAAACTGTAATGAAGAATGTTCCCGATAATTTGTAATGTTAAGGTTAGTTATTCTAGCTCTTCCATGGCTGGAAACTTCGTGATATCCCGGGCTCATACTTCCATGAGCAAGTTCTTCGAATACTTCTAGGAACTTGCTCATTCATCTTGGTCCCAGCACCTGAGGCCACTGCGATCCATGGAGCGTACGCATTGCGCCATCATAGATTATTCATTGTGACTTTGACAATGCGTAAGCACGTATGGTCCATATAATTAACATAAACCAAACTTAAACCGTCACAGCCGAAGGATCATGTCTCTTGTTTTTAACTGTTACCGGTAAAAATTAATAGGTTTTGATGTTAGAGGTCTAAAATGCTTGCGTCTGTGAGTTGTGTTGTGCGGACACAGACGTGGCGACCAGTGTTAAATTAAATTAAGGGGATAACTCCACCGGAGCCTAGGCGTGAGTCATCGGCATCGCCAAATCCCTCGTTAGGCACGAAGATAATCGCTTCTGGTAGAGTTGCACTCCTTAACATGCGAAAACAATAACTTCATCAAAATGAAAATAATTTATACATTTCGAGTGTGGTACACATGCACGCGGGAGCATAACAAACAATACTTTAAGGAAAAGGGTTCATACATAGCTATACAAAGAGTTTATTGTTTCTGTGCTCTCTCATTACTGTATCATAGTAGTGTTTTTTTTTTATTACACTGATTCATATGGGCCAGTATGTTTGCAGATAGCGATTAGCTTTCTCGGTAGGCTAGGTCAGCAAGTAATATTAGATTAGAGTGAAGAGGTTTTCTAGCGCGCTGGAGTCATCGTCCTTCTGGCGCCGAATGTCAAACCAGCAAACAGTGCTGCATCAAGTTAGTCTTTGTTTTTCTTCTTTTTATATTTTCGAGTTAAGGTTTACTACTGCGCAAAGTCGAAGTCCTTTACGCGGCGAACGTCTATGGTATGTACGG
The DNA here is from genome assembly GCA_016164225.1 of Gammarus roeselii. Taxonomy (NCBI): domain Eukaryota; kingdom Metazoa; phylum Arthropoda; class Malacostraca; order Amphipoda; family Gammaridae; genus Gammarus; species Gammarus roeselii. The sequence goes on along the minus strand of SDVV010016864.1, from coordinate 6,063 downwards.
GTGCCACAGGAGGTACAGGAACTCCTAAGGTGCTGAGGTCATATGGTCCCAGCACTCCCCGTATGGCAGTAAGGAGGAATAACACACTACCTACCCTGCTTCAGAGCCCCAAGGATCTGCAGTAGTCCTTAAGGTGCGGGCTACGCACTTTAACACCTGCTGAGGGGGAAGATGAAGAAGAGACAGAAAAAGGGGATCCCATGCATGAGATCTACAAAAGGTGTAGGGAATTCCACGCATGAGAACAGCAAGAATGGAAAGAAGAAGAAGGAATAGTCGTAGAAAAAGGTTGCATGAAAGAAAGCGCTTAACTTGGCTGTTATTTGCCACCCAAAAGGAGATAAGTTAGAACCGGTATGTGAATGTTTGATTGTGTGTGTTTGTGTGTGCGTGCGTGCGTATGTATGTATGTGTGTGTTTGTGTGCAGCGACTATTAGGAGAGTTTTTAAGGAGTCTGAGACAAGTTTAGGGAAATTTGAACTAAACATAAGATGCAGATACAGACACTAGGCCGCATCCCCCACAAAGGGGGATGGCCGACGGCAAAGCGCACCACACACGCTCACAACTTAGCCCTTTTGTGCTAAAGGGTACGGCCGGTGCCCCCTCAACATACACTCTGGGTCACTAGTGCAGTCCGAGAATCCGTCGTCAGCAGCAGAGCCCGACAGTTTTTGCTGGTTTACCCCCACCGCGTCATAATGGCCGGGCCCCCTCACCCACGTCCATCCAGACAACGGGATGCCAAGGGCGGGAAAGCACATCCGAGCAGCGTTAAAATCGACCATTCACAACAATTCTCCACTCACGCCTGTTCATTGCACGCTATCTCGCCGCCTCCACAATCATGTCTCTCCTTCCCAACACCTGCTTCACACCATCCATCCACTCAAACATCGGTCTACCTCTAGGCCTGCGACCACTCGCCTCCGCATTCATCACCCTTCTCACCAATCTACCTTCATCCATCCTCTCCATGTGCCCGAACCATCTCAGAACACGCGAATCCACTCTGTTTTCCAACTTCTTCATCATCCCTGCTCTGATTCAAACTACGTCGTTGGTGATCCGATCTCTCAGCGTTACCCCAGCCATGCTCCTCAAACATTCAACCGTCTTCTTTCCTCTGCTCTCACCCCCCAAGTTTCAGCTCCGTAGAGCACAGTTGGGACAACAGCACCCTTATACAGCCCTCTCATTGCTTCCATCCCCAACGTCCTGCAGCTCATTACATTCTTCATTGCACCCAAAACTTTACACCTCTCCTTCACTTGCGCCTTCACTTCATTTTCCACTAGTTCAGTTATCTCCACATGGAAGCCCAGATACTTGAATCACTGAACTTCCTCCAAGAGTACTCCATTTTGGGTGACACTAATTTTGCTCGCATCAACAATCTTCGAGCATCTCATTGCTCTACTCTTACCCACGTTGACTCGATGTTTCCTCTTCTCACACACTCTACCAAACTCAGACACTAGCCTACATAGCTTCTCCTCTGAATCCGCAACCAGGGCCGTAACATCAGCAAATAGCAACTGGCTCAACTGCCAACTCCACCCATTCGCTTCCAACAGTTCCAAGCCACGACCCTGCACACTCGCGTTCACCTCCCTGACCACTCCATCCATATAGATAGAGGTTGAACAGCCAGGGAGACATCACGCAGCCTTGTCTCAGTCCCACTTTCACTGTGAACCAATCACTCCCCTTGCTTCCCTCTCAGACACATGCTGGGCTGCCAACATAGAAACTCTGCACCACTTTCAACAAATGTCCGCCCACTCCATCCAAACGAAACACCCCCCACAGTGCTTACCTGTCAATCCTGTCGTATGCCTTCTCCAGATCCATGAGGGCCCAGAACAGATCCTTTCCTTTGGCAAGGTACTTCTCATAGATCTGTCTCACTGCAAAAATCTGATCGGTACACCCTCTACCACTAATAAAGCCACACTGTTCCTCTCCAATTGCCCAGTCTGTACAGTCTCTAATCCTGTTGATCAGCACTCTTCCGTACAACTTACCAACAACACATAACAGAATGATACCTCTCGAGTTGAAGCATTCATTTTTATCTCCTTTGCCCTTATATAGCGGAACAATGCAGGCACTGCGCGACTTAATCGATACCACACCTGACACATAACATAAGTTCAGTAACCTCACCAACCATTCGACAATCGTTACTCCACCCTTCTTCAGGCACTCGGTCGCAACGCCATCCAAACCAGGGGCTTTCCCTGCTTTCATCCCGTCCAACGCCTCCTGTACCTCTTCCCTGGTTATGTCCGCCACAAGTCTTTCTCCCAAAACTGGCATCCAAGCATCACCACCCACAGCAACAATGTCAGTCTCTGTCATCCTCGACATTCAACAACTCATCAAAGTACTCGGCCCACCTCTGTCGTACATCACCACTTTCCTACAACAACTGGCTATTTTCATCTTTTACCACTTCCTCCTTTACAGTCTCTCATTTTCTCACCCTCTTCACCTCTTTGCAAAACATCTTCTTGTTCTCCTCAAAATTCTGGCACAACCGTCTGCCCCACCGGGCATCAGCGTCTCTTTTGGCCCACCTTACCACAGGCTTCACCTCGCTTCTCCTCTCTTTGTAGCTTTCATAAGCCACCACCACTTCACCTGCAACCACTCCTCAAACGCTCTTTTCCGTGCCACCGCCAGTTTGACCTCCTCGTTCCACCACTTGCAACCTTTCCTTCTGCATCCGCCCACACGGGGCGCACCACACACCTTCTTCGCACATCTCAGCAACGCATCCCTCAACGACTCTCATTTTTCCTCCACATCTCTCAGGTCCTGTTCTCTCACGTTGTTATATTCTTCCCTCAACGCCTGCTGGAACTCCTCGGCTCTACTTCTCACATTCAGTCCACTCACTTTCACTACCTCTCTTCCTCCTCCCACTCGTTTGTTGCCCTTCCTCTTCTGCTCCACTCTTAATCTATCTTCCACCAGCAGATGGTCAGACACTCTTCCACCCTCCTCTCAACACCCGCATATCCAACAGCCTCCCCACCACTCTCCTCGATACCAGCACAAAATCCATCAGTGCTCTCTCCACCACTGCACCATGGGCCATCCTTACCCATTTGTAGTTGTGAATATCTCGCTTCTTGAACAAACTGTTCCCGACCACTAACTCCTGCTCCATACACAGACCTATCAGGTTTTATCCACTGTCATTTCTACCGGGAACGCCATACCTTTCTATCACAGTCTCCACCACTACATTTCCAACTCTCGCATTAAGGTCACCGAGTACAACTACATTGAAATGACCTCCAAAACTCTCAATACACACACTCAGGTCAGTCCAGAATTGCTCCCTCTCCTTTTCACTCCTCTCGCTGCCAGGCCCGTAAGCACTCACAAAAACCTATCTTTCTACGCCTAACTTAAATTTCACCCATATCAATTTTGAGGACACCTCCTTTCACTCGGTAACGCTACTAGCCAACCGATCACTCAATATCAAAACCACACCTTCTCGTGACCAACCTTCCTCCACACCAGACTTTCTTCCACTTTCCCTCCAAACTCACATTCTCCCTTACCTTTCAATTTCTTCTCACTCAGCGCCAACACATCAAACTTCCTCCTCACAAACATCTCACCAATCTCCCTCCTTTTTACATCATTCGTACTTCAGCCACGCCCATTCAGCGACCCTAACAATAGGGTTCGGAGAGGCGTGAGCCTCTCTTCCCTAGCTCGTCTTGCCGTCTTTGAGGAAGGGTTTCACAGAGAACGGGATTCCTAGCCCCTTCGCTCCGCCCATTTAAGTCGATTTATACGACACGCAGGGGTTACGTTAGCACGATTTTACTCCCGGCTACGGGGCGCCCTTCTAGTCGCCTTCTACGATACGCGGTGGATCCGGTAACAAGATTCTAACGACCCGGCTACAAGGCCGACGCACCGGCTACAAGGGATAGATGCGACCTTCTATATCGAAGACAGGCTGTTCTGGGCACCGACAGCACATCAGTGTCGGCTCAACACCCAGACGACCATTGCCCTTCTCCTCAAGCTAGGCTTCCACATCCACCTGGTAAAGTCTATTCCGAAACCCTTCCAGAAGGTGGATCTTGGAAGGGACGCTCAATGGAGAGGTTGGGTCCATCGATCCGACCTCACAGCACATCGACCGTTGCAGGGACATAGCCACGGTTATACTATCGCACGGAACTCCCTCGCTTCAGCAGCATCAGAGTTTCCTTGGTTCTATAAATTCCCACACGCCTTTCCTGCTTCATTTGCGCTCAAACTCGAGGCCCGCATATTATTTTGCTGCTAGGAGCTACTTTAAATGCTGTTGTTGGCACTGAGCAATTATAACTTTTGTTAGCTCGATTCTCTTGATAAAAACATTACAGAAACGTATTTACGAGAGAATCTTGATGACTTCGTTGAACGTCTTTTTCGACCGATTTAGACCATAGTGTATTTTAACCTTACTTGGGAATTTCGAAACCTTTTAGTTCCTCGACTGTCCGAGTTTTTAGGTAAAAATTTGGCTAAATGTCTGCTAGGAACAGCGTGGCGCGTCTCCTGCGCTTGGGGGTCTAATTGTCTTCTCGGTATAGCGGCGTCTCCCGCCTTCCGCTGTCTCGGCCGGCCGAAACCTCCAGCCCCCTCCCTACCTATATAAGCGAGATCCGCCGAGCTCCTTCATTCATGAGGGCTAGCAAAGATGCTTCCCGTTAGGAGTGTATTGTTAAAATAGCAGGGGGAAGAGGAGAAGGCCCTACATGGCTCTTACTACGTTGAAGAGAAATTGCTTTTTATCGAACAAATCGCAATGACGACAGTCATAATTTCTTCCACTCCATAAGAGCCATATGGTTCAACATAGAAAATACAATCATGTAGCGCAAGCTGGCCAATGCCAGGGGAGTACAGAAGTTGGATGAATAGACTTCATCTTGAACTGGGTGTTCCCAAAAAAGCGCTTGCCATGTAAGGGAATGACAACACATTTGTATAAATGGTGGTAATGACTGTAACCATAGGCCAAGACAAGTAATGCTTGGTGCCTAGGACAGCCAATATATTTGCTCATAGCGGCCAAACCATATGCGGGCCTAGAGTATGAGCATCTAAAAAGTAATTATGTACATCAATATATACTGCCTTCTAGTATGAGTGTGAATGAACAGCCAGGTGGTAGCAGTAGAATCCTCAATATTGAAGTATCTACCATGGTAACCTTGCCGTACAATGAGTCGGATAAAGTAAATGTATAATGAGGAGACCGACGTAATCCTTATCCTGAAGCTGTAGCGTTGAGTACTTCATAACGATATGGTAAGATAATCAATTATAATATGTAACAAAGTTTCTGTTATTAGCTAGCGTAATGTCACAAACCCATGACGCGAGTGGGACTATCCACCTGGTTGTCAATGTGACGCAAGGTTGGTTAGGGTTCTCTACTGCAACTAGGTACTTGTGCCCAAACACGTGGGGCAACTTTCACAACTCCTTGGATATGAAGTCTTGGAGAGGGACCCCACGTGTACAAGCGAGCGATGAGGCAGATTTTCTGGCGCCGTGAGCTTTAGACGATTGTGCCAGAATTTTGAGGAGAACAAAAAGATGTTCTGGAAAGAGGTGAAGAGGGTGAGAAAGGGAGAGACCGGGAAGGAGGAAGTGGTGAAAGATGAAAACGGCCAGTTGTTGTTGGAAAGTGGTAACGTACGGAAGAGGTGGGCCGAGTATTTTGATCAGTTGCTGAATGTCGAGGATGACAGAGAGGCTGACATTGTTGCTGTGGGTGGTGGTGCTCGGATGCCAGTTTTGGGAGAAAGACTTACTGCGGACATTACCAGGGAAGAGGTACAGGAGGCGGTGGACGCGATGAAAGCAGGGAAAGCCCCTGGTTTGGATGGAGTTGCGACCGAGTGCCTGAAGAAGGGTGGAGTAACGATTGTCGAATGGTTGGTGAGGCTACTGAACTTGTGTTTTGCGGCAGGCGTGGTACCGAGTGAGTGGCGCAGTGCCTGCATTGTTCCGCTATATAAGGGCAAAGGAGA
>SDVV010016863.1:0-14128 GCA_016164225.1 Gammarus roeselii | reverse complement strand
TAGTTAGAACCGGTGTGTGAATGTTCGAGCGCGTGTCTGTGTGTGCGTTCGTGTGCATGTGTGTGTGTATGGGTGTTCGTGTGCAGCGACTATTAGGAGAGTTGTTAAGAAGGAGTCTAAAACGTGTTTAAGGAATTGTGAACTAAACATAAGAGGCAAATGAGGTAAATAAAAAGTTAAGCAAATCAGGATGAGGGAAAAAAGGAGAGATAGTAAAATGGGAGGCAGAGGAGAGTCTGAAGGGAAATAAGGGTGTTCCCCTCCGGTTGGGCCATGACTCCGTGCGACCCGGAGTCGGAAGTCCTTGGTACGTGCTTCTGTGGCAATGTGCTGGAGCGGGAAAGCGATCTTATCCTTTGTGTAGTCGAAGTGAGCCGGCGGGGAGAGGATCGGAGCATTTGCGAACTCCATCAGGGACTTGACTATGGGGCAGTGTGCGGCGAGCGCAAATTGTGTGTTTGACCAAGCGTCGAGTTCCTCGAGTGCCGACCCGTTGGGCAGAGTGGTATTGATTTGCTCGAAGAGTTTGGGTAGTGCATTTTGGATACGTTCCAGGACGAACAGACCGGCTTCTCTGAAGCCAGAGCGACGAATGAATGATGGGGCAGGCCAGCTCACGCTTATATAGGAAGAAAGGAGGTTGGGGGTTCAGCCGGCAGACGGCCGAGCGCGCCCCGGTACCTGGAAGACATTTAGACCGATAGGCGCAAGACGCCACGCGCCACCTAGCGGACAAAAGTTCATTCTTCCTAAAAACTTGAGTACCGTCGAGGAACTTGAATGTTTTGAGATTCCCGAGTAAGGTTTAAAGACACACAAGTCTAAATCGATCAGAAACTACGTTCAACGGATGTTATCAAGATTCTCTCGTAAAACGTCTCTGTAATGTTTTCTCTTCAGGATTCATTCGAACTAAACCAGAAGCGCAATGCAAAAGAATATGGCTCTTCCGAGTGGAAGAGAAATTGAATTTGGTTCGTTTCATGTCTCCTCAAGTCAATATAATCATATGGAAGGTAAGTTAGTGTTTCAGTCAAACTAATGTGAGCACATTAAGGACCTGTAGTAAGCAGATGAAGAGTTCCTCCTTCTCCTAAAGGGTGGCGGGGCCGGGGGCACGTGGCTGTTGTTAGCATTGGTAGGAAGAACGTGAGGGAAGAGAGGCGAGGCAAGCGACGCGGGGAGGGTGAGGGACAGTACGTCAAGCGACAGGCGCAGCTGACGTAGATCCAACTCTTGCTCCGTCAGGTTAGGAATAACATCTCCTGCAACGCCAGATAATGTAATAGATGAAGTGATAATCAAACTGTACAATGTTTCTTGTCTGAGTGCGCAATTCATTCTACGACAAGAGGAAAACAGGAATTTTTACATCAATGCACCTGCATTACCCTTCCAAGCTTAGATTTTCGACGACTCACAATAAAACATTTCAACGGGAAAATAAATCTGAAAGACTAATTCTTGCACAGTTTCTCCTAGAGTTCTTTACTCACTGATGATGGATTCAAGTATAATCCGAAATGTCTAATTTTAAATTGCGTGTGATTTTTGCAACATCTGTTGTATATAATCCTTTTTATTCTTGTCACCGGAAAAAAGTGAGCGTGGTCTTACAATTAAAGTGAACGTGATTGCTAGCGTGATTGAGTCAATGTCATCGAACACGGAATGTCTAATCAGCTAAGCAATCATCAGTCTTTGAATTAGATTCGGCGCTAGTTATGATCGAGACGCTAAAATTTTAGGCGAGGATAAAGCTATTTGTTAGGGCCTAATAAAAGCAAGATTAACAGTCTTCCTCAATGGAGAGATCAATAAATAAGTAAGTTTAAAGGGCAATCAATAGCAATACGTGAGATTCAATTTAAGATGGTTATTTGTATGAGGTGTCACAGGAACGGCTCCACACTAAATTGCTTCCGAGGAAACTCAGTAAACATTAGGTGGAGCGTATTAGAAGGGACGAAGAGACGTCTGAGCAGGTCATGCACTCTGCTCAGACATGGGCGTTTGTAGAGGGGACTTGACAGTTCATGCAGAAGGGAGGTGGCGTCGCCTCCTTGAGCTCGTTTTATATCAGTCTCAATATACCTCTTCCCAACCAGCTTAGAATGATGTCAGCTAATTGAGATAGATTATTTGATGATATCCAAGGTGCTGGGGTATTTACATGAACTTACGGAGGCAAGTTGGGAGAGAGTTCATCGGCGTGGTGACAGGTTCGATGCCAGGGCAGCGCAGTGTGCAGGTCAGGTGTAGGAAGAGCGGTACCGGTGTAGGGCTGCTGATGCCGGACCCGCCCCCTGAGTAAGAAGAGCTGAGGGCACAGTGGACGGAGCCTCGCCCATGTTCCTGCGCCGTCTTGCATGGAGGAGACGACGGCCCGTCACTTAGGGTCGAGCTCTTGTCCTCGTAAAATTCTTGCGTTGAAATTTGTGAGTGAAGCCGACGCATCCCTGGAGACACAACATTGGTAAGACACAGATCATTCGTTCCGTGTCTTAAAGAAAGCTACCTTAACGTCTCACGCAATAATGATTAGATGTCATTCACAGGTAACTGTTTTGTATTCATTATCTCATTAAGTTTGGCGTAGAAAAATGGGTATTTGTGAGTGCGTACGGACCAAGTAGTGAGAGGAGTCAGGAGGAGAGGGAGCAATTTAGGACTGACCTGAGCGAGTGTATTGAGAGTTTTGGAAGTCAATTCAATGTGGTTGTACTGGGCGACCTTAATGCGAGAGTGGGAGATGCAGTAGTGGATAATGTGATAGGGAGGTATGGCGTTACTGGTAGGAATGACAGTGGAGAAAATCTCATAGGTTTATGCATGGAGCATGAGTTGTTTGTGGGAAACAGCCTGTTCAAGAAGCGAGACATCCACAAGTACTCATGGGTAAGGATGGTCCATGGTGAAGTGGTGGAGAGAGCGCTGATGGATTTTATGCTAATTTCGAAACGAGTGGTGCGGAGGCTGTTGGATGTCCGGGTGGAGGAGTGTCGGACTTTCTGCTGGTGCTAAATGAGAAAAGCAGACCGGAGAAGTTCCCGTGGGCGTTGAGGGAGGAATTTGACAACGTGAGAGGGCAGGACCTGCAAAATGTAGAGGAAGAATGGGAGACGTACAGAGATGCCTTGTTGAGATGTTCGAGAGATGTATGTGGTGTGCGACGTGTGGGCGGGTGCAGACGGAAGGGCTGCGAGTGGTGGAACGAGGAAGACAAACTGGCGGTGGCGCAGAATATAAGAACTTTTGAAGAGTGGTCGCAGGGGAAGTCGGTGGTGACCTATGACAACTATAAGAAGAAGAGGAAGGAGGTAAAGCGAGTAGTGAGGAGAACCAAAAAGGACGCTGATGTCAGGTGGGGGCAGACGGTTGTGCCAGAACTTTGAGGAGAGCAAAAAGATTTCTGGAGTGAGATTAAGAGGACAAGAAAGGGAGTGACCGTAAAGGAGGAGACGGTAAAAGATGAAAACGACCAGTTGTTGACGGAAAGCGTTAAGAGACGGAGAGAAAGGGAGAGACCGGAAAGGAGGAGGCAGTGAAAGATGAGAACGGCCAGTTGCTGACGGAAAGTGGTGGTGTACGGAAAAGGAAGGCAGAGTATTTTGATGAATTGTTTAATGTCGAGGATGACAGAGAGGCCGACATTGCTGTTATGGGTGGTGTTGCGCGGACATTACTAGGAAAGAGGTGGTAGTAGAGGCTTCTGTTTTCCACCGGAGTCCTAACGCGAAGTTAATGCAGACTCCCCGCGGGGCAATTGAAAAGTGACAGAGTAGGTGCATTGATTTGATTTGATCCTCGGTTCCAACAGAGCCTCAACGCAAGTCATAATAGGCTCCCCCGAAGGGCTCGATGATCATGGATTTTAGTAGGCTCGCACGCCTCAGTGTGCGAGAAAAAAAAAACGCTTTCAATGTTATAAAAATGGGAAAATTTAGCAATTTCAGACGCACGATGGTGCGCATAAGAAAAACGCTTAGACGAAACGGAGCTCAGCTTTCCATCCTTTAGAACTTCAAGAGTAATATGTACGCACGCTAGTGCGTACAGGTAGCATCGTCGAGATTAGTACAACGGCTACATGGACAAAGTCAGCTCCGACAGCAACGCAACACGACCTAGTAGGTCGATTATAGTACACTTCATTCATTCAGGTAAGACTCAGACGAAACAAATCCTCGCTCCAATCATTTAGAACTTCAAGAGTAATATGTACGCACAGGTATCATCGTTGAGACTGGTACCAGGTTCACGGCAACACGGACAAAGTCAGCTCCGACAGCAAAGCAACACAATGTTTACAGCTACGCGGTCTAGTTAAGTAGAGGTACAATTTAATTATTCAGGTAAGATTTAGACTCAGACGAAACGAATCCCCGCCTCTAACCACTCAGAACTCCATGAGTATTATGCACGCGCGCCAGTGCGCACACCATGGCTTCACGGATTAGATCAACTCCAACCACAACGCGTCACGGGGTCAATAGCTACGCAGTCCAGGTCAACCCCAAAAACTAAATATGGTCCGTGCACGAACGAGCGAGCACAGACAGAAAAAAAAAAGTTTTCACAAAATCACCAACAGAAACTCCCCATCAAATTCACTAGCATTATTTATATATTATACATGACAAAAATGTGGATCGTGAAGAAAGTAAAGGCAGGTTCGTCACGGGCAGAAAAACTGCTCGGATTATATTTCGCACTCATTGTTCAAGGGAATAGGGTGTGGGGGGCAAAGGTCCCTTGGGTCCCAATAGAGACCGATGAATCCCGGAGGGTAACCCAAGTCCCAGGGTCTTCCCGAGCTACCCGGGTCCCTCGAGACCCCTCGTCTCAGCTCATCTCGGGTAGTCTCGAATCATTTCGGCCAGTTTCGGCTCGTCGCGACCAACTCAACTCGCCTCAACTTCGTTCAACTGACCTCGACCACCCTCGACGCGGCTTTCCCAATCTGCGCCACTGATCATGAGGACTGTAATAAAAAAAAAATTCACTCGATCATTTTATGGTGGAAGTGATTTGAGCTTCATTTTCACCGGAGCCTCACCTTGATTCATAATAGGCTTCCCCGTAGGGCGCGACCGTTATTGATTCAGATAAGTTCGCACGGCCTTGCGTGCGAAAATTATTGTCTTGTCAAGATGAAGTCAGAACATATTTCAAGTGTGGCATATTCGCGTACTTGCGCGTACAAGAGAGTAAAGAGTTGACGCGAATGTTCGTAAATGTATTGTTATCTCTGTGCGTAATAAGGTGGAGAGACCACCTCACTTGCACAAGTTTTTGGGATTTAGACAGCTACGTTTAGTCCGGTGTGTTTTCCGAAAGCAATAACTTTTTTACGGAAGGTTGGTTCCGTGAGTAGGCTTTGTAGGTTGCACGGAGGATTTATGAACGCTCGTAGGGGCTGCAGCGAGTGCGTTGTAATCCATCAGTAAGTGTTTCACGCTGATAGCCACAACAGGGGCAAGGTGGCGCGTTTGGTCCCATGTCAACATCCATCAGGTGGTTGTGAGTTATCCACGTGTGTCCTGTGCACAAGCGTTTGATGAACACTTGTTCGTTTCTGTTGGTGAACTTTGTTCCCATTCTCCGACTGAGAGTTTGACTGAAAGCATTTTTTGTCCACTCTGTTGCCACATTCCATCCCATCGGGATATTATATGGGAGTTGATAATAGGGAACTAGTCCCGGTAATGTATTGCGAAAAATTGTTCTTGGTGAGTTATTCGTTTTCTCCCGCGTGTCCGGGGATCCAGCAGAATTCAACTGCCTGACCTGTCTCGGACATCATAAAGAGATTATGCTGCATTTTACGTAGAGCGGGATGTTGCGTAGTGCAGTGCTTTCACTTAGACTATCTGAGAATACGACGTATTTGGGAAAGTGATGTTTTGGCAATAGAGGTGACTAGTTCGGGTGCGTGGAGCTCCGCAGACAACACGGAGGCCTCTTGTGGGAGGGAGGCTGAGAGTGGGATGTTCCCGCACACAGCGGTGGCTCCCACTCCGTCCGCGGTTTTGGAGCGGTCGGTGTATATATGGCGGTGCTCTAAATATTCTTCCTGAAGTAGTCTTAGGAATTCCTGCCGGTACGCGTTGGTTGGAGTAGTTGCTTAAGGGTACACTTGCAGGTCTAGGTTGACCGGTGGTGGGTTGATCATCCATGTTGGTGTGTTAATTTGAAGAATTCGGTAGGAGAGTGAAGGCTCAATAGCTCTACCATTGATATTCAGCGAGGTCAGCAGGTTGTCCACACGAAGGGAAAACGGTGGGCATATGTTCGTTTTGGTTGCGAAAAGGCGCTTATCGGTTATGTCGGTGATGTGGCTGATTGCCGGGCTGTTGATTAGACTTTTAGTCTTAAAATAGTATTGTAGCAAAAGTTGGTCTCGCCGGAGCGGAAGTGGAAGTTCGTTAGCGAGCACGTTAAAGGATTCGATTGGGGTGGAGCAAAACGCGCCGGTTGTGATACGAAAAGAATTGTTTGCGATGGTCGAGAGTAGTTTTGGCTGTTGAACCGTAGACAACGGCTCCGTAGTCCATGCGCGATCGTATTATTGCTCTGAACAACGTCATTCCGGTGTCCATGTCGGCACCGAACTTCAGGGATGTTACCGATTGGATAAGTCCCGTCGACCTTTTGCATCGAGTCGCCAGGGCTGCGATATGGGTCGCCACGTGAGTTTAGGGTCCCACACAAGAACCAGGAATTTTATCGTTCATACGTATACTAGAGGGGTGTTGTGCAGCGTTAGGGCTGGTTTCAGGTGCAAACAGAAAACAAGGGTAAAGTGCATGCTTTTGTTTTAGGGGGCGAGAATCGGAATCCGTTTAGGGAAGTCCAGTTCCCGACTATGTTTAGGCACTTCTGGAGTTCATGTTGAATTGTTATGAGGCTGGGGTGTCTGTAGCTTATTTGTAGGTCGTCCACGTAAAGTGATGAGAGCAGTCTTCCGTCTAGGGGAAGAATTTCGGCTAACTGATCGATTTTGAGGATAAAAAGAATGACACTGAGGACGCTTACCTAGGGACGCCCATTTCTTGCGTGGGTGGGAGTGGGATGGCAGAGGGGTCTCGGGTCCCAAAAGAGCCCGACAAATCCCAGAGGGTAACCCAAATCCCCCGGGTTCCTCGTCTCAGCTCATTTCGGCTTGTCTGGAATCATTACGGCCAGCGTCGACGCGGCTCTCTCTCTCTGCGTCAGCAATGCTGTGTACTGTAATAACTAATTTCTCTACTCAAGCACTCCATATTGATAGATTCCTCTGTGTATGGGTTTTACAGCGTTGGGAGGGGGTAGCAGAGGTTCCAGGACTCAGAGGGGCCCCAAGAGGGTCCCACAGTTTCTCAAGAGGGTCCCAAAGGGTCTCAAAGGTGTCCCAAAGGGTCCCAGAAGGGTCCAAGTGGGTCCCCCCAAATACTCCTGGTCTTCCAAGTCCCCTGGGTTCCCGAAACCCTGAGTCCCCCGAGTCCCGCGGGTCCTACGAGTGCCCCCCTTCTCTGTGTCACCTTGTCTCAACCAACCTAGATATATATAATAATAACAAATACAAAATTTATCACTATGGAAAAAGGGCTAAGAAAAATAATAGAGCCCAAGAAAAAAATTAAAATAAAATAATAAATAAATTAATGCTTTTTAAAATAAATAATCATGCATCCACCCCAATAGGAAAGAGGTGCAGGAGGCGATGGAGGTGATGAAACCAGGGAAAGCCCATGGTTTGGATGACGTCGCGACTGAGTGTCTGAAAAATGGTAGGATAACGATTGTAGAATGGTTGGTGAGGCTACTGAACATTTGTTTTGTGGCGGGCGTGGTACCGATTGAGTGGCGCAGTGCCTGCATTGTCCCGCTGTATAAGGGCGAAAGAGATATAAATGAATGCTGCAACTCAAGAGGTATCAGTTTTTTGTGTGTGGTCGGTAAGCTGTATGGCAAAGTGCTGATCAAAAGGATTAGAGAATGAACGGATTGCGCAATTGGAGAGGAACAATGTGGCATTAGGGGTGGTAGAGGGTGTGCCGATCAGATTTTTGCAGTGAGACAGGTCTGTGAGAAGTACCTTGCAAAGGGAAAGGATGTGTTCTGGGCCTTCATGGATCTGGAAAAGGCATATGACAGGATTGACAGGTAAGCGCTGTGGAGAGTGTTGCGTTTGTATGGAGTGGGTGGAAAGCTGTTGAAAGCGGTGCAGAGTTTCTATGTTGGCAGCCGAGCATGTGTCAGAGTGGGAAGCCAGGTGAGTGATTGGTTCACAGTGAAAGCGGGCCTGAGACAAGGCTGCGTTATGTGTCCTTGGCTGTTCAATCTCTACATGGATGGAGTGGTCAGGGAGGTGAACGCGAGTGTGCGGGGTCGTGACATGGAGCTGTTGAAAGCGAATGTGGGGAGTTGGAAGTTGAGCCAGTTGCTGTTTGCGGATGCTACGGCTATGGTGGCGGATTCAGAGGAGAAGCTTTGTAGGTTGGTGTCAGAGTTTGGTAAAGTGTGTGAGAGGAGGAAGCTTAAAAAAACGTGGGCAAAAATAAAGTTGTGAGATGCTCGAGGATTGCCGATGCGAGCATTATTAGTGTCCTTATAAATGGAGAGTTGTTGGAAGAAGTTTAGTGTTTAAAGTATCTGGGCTCCCATGTGGAGAAGACTGAACTAGTGGAAACTGAGGTGAAGGCGCGAGTGAAGAAGGGTTGTAAAGTGTTGGGTGCACCGAAGAGCGTAATGAGCTGCAGGACGTTGGGGATGGAAGCATAGAGAGGGCTGTGTGCGGGTGTCGTTGTCCCAGCTGTACTGTACGAAGCGGAGACTTGGGGGATGATTCTAACAACGTGGTTAGAATCAGAACGAGGATGGTGAAGAAGTTAGAGGACAGAGTTGATTCGCGTGTTCTGGGATGGATGCGGGAAGATTGGTGACAAGGGTGTGGAAGGCAGAGGCCAGTGGACGTAGGCCTAGAGGAAGACCGAAGTTTGGGTGAATGGATAGTGTGAAGCAGGCGTTAGGAAGGAGAGATCTGAGTGTGGAGGTATCGAGAGAGCGTGCACTGGATAGGCGTGAGTGGAGAACGATTGTGAACGGATGAGTTTTAACGTTGCCCTGATGTGCGTTCCTGCCCTAGGCCCATCGTTGAGAGACGGAATGGTCGTGGGCGGGGGGGGCTTGGTCATCATGACGCGGCAGAGGTAAACCATTCACACGGTCGGGCCCTGCGGCCGACACTGACCTCGAACCGCACTCATGACCCGGAGGGTGTGTTGCGGGGTTTTCGGCCGGACCCTTTTGCGCAAAAGAGCTAAGGTGTGCGAGTGTGAGTATGAGAGTGCGAGGTGCGCCTCGCCGTCGGCCATCCCCCTTGCTGGGGGATTTCGGCCTAGTGTCTTTATCTGTATCTGTATCTCATTAAGGCTACCGACACCTATACCCTTACTAAGGCTGTCAATATCTTCCCTTTGCATTAGAGCAGTAGTTGCATTTCCGGTCATTATGACAACAAATTACCCTCAATTCTCATTAATTCGGTAAATCCTCACTAATTCGGGCAAGTGAGAGGAAGCAGCTCAAACCAGGCAGTAAACCCTTCCATCCCTTCCCTTCCGCTTCCCAACTCACTCAAGCTGCCAATTTCTGAACAGAACTCGATGCTGTGGTCGAAGCCTTCGTCATCGTCGTGTCCGGCTTCCTCCCCCGCCAAGCTGTCATGTCCGTCCTCGTGTGCAGCCCAGCTTTCGGCGTCGTCGTCTGCAGCGCCGCCGCTCCACGACCGCTGGGATACAGGAGGGACTCGTATCAAGCTAAGAGGGGTTGGTAGCACACTTGAGTCAAAGTCCTCAGGAGCAGAGGAGATAAGAAACGAAAAATCTACGAATGATTAATTTAGAGTGAACTGTGCAACTAGCGCAACAGGTGTGACGAGGCTTATTAGTGCGCCGGGGTCGATGTTCTTCCGGCACCGTACACGCAACCGTCATCAATGTCCTTGGAGCGCCGTACGTCTGTAAGCGGTACTTGAGCTAAAAGTCCTTGCAGGCCGAAAAAAAATAAGAGTCATTAAATGTGTACCTACCCTGTACCTGAGGTGCAGAAGTGAGTGAATTCAAGTTTAGAAATGCTTTCACAGTAGGAAAAAGTTATTTTCCGCTCAACCTCCTCTTCGAAATATGCAATTGAAAAGTGGAGGCGTGGGTATCAGCTGCCAAACTGTCGCCTTTGGGAAGATTTCGTTTTTGAAACGTTTGCTAAAAGGGGCAGGGATGATTGACAGTATTTTGTTGACAAAGCATAATACTTGGGACACACGACCAACTTCTCA
Organism: Gammarus roeselii; assembly: GCA_016164225.1. Lineage (NCBI taxonomy): Eukaryota > Metazoa > Arthropoda > Malacostraca > Amphipoda > Gammaridae > Gammarus > Gammarus roeselii. The sequence goes on along the minus strand of SDVV010016863.1, from coordinate 3,807 downwards.
AAGCAACATAGTGTCTGTCACTCAATTGGAACGGACTGACGTCCAGACTTTCATTTACACACATAAATCTCAGTCTTCGTCGGTGCAAACCACATTTTGGTCAGTTGGTCCGTTAACGTATCGTCTTGTTACTAATTGAATTATCTTCACCATTTTGCTCAGTGTAGGCACTGTGACCTATAGACCTGATGCTCTTGGATCTCCTCGCCGTCTCGGTGGGAACTGTAATTCAGGCTCAACATAGCAGATCTACCAGAAGGCCAGCGCAGCCATCTTGGATTTTTTACCAAAACATTTACCCCAGGTAAGGAACAAAAGTGTTAATATGTGAGGAATCCAGGTATTGGCATGCACTTTGAAGGAATCCAAGCTCCTGCACCTCGAAATTAGAGGGGGAGAAGAAGTTTTTAGTCACAGCGCTTACACTTATCAAGGCGGTGTAGATAACGCATTTGGTAACAATGCTATATTTCTACTATCGCCGCAGCGCCACAGCTCTGTGGACACAGAGCAGTGAACCGACAGACGCGAGTAGCATTGACCTTATGAGGGACAAGGAATAGTGTTTGGGGCGAAGCTGTACCTGGATATTTTATAAGAGAAAAATGACAGGGATCGTTAATTTTTCGTTGACCACGATGCAGTGTAAAGTTGTGGCTCAGGTGTCTTGAAAGTGTCGGTAGGCCAGAGACCCGAGCAACGCACGGTATCCGTCCAATTCAACATCGCAGAGACTACGCCATCCCCATCGGCGAGTATATGAAACAGGGTGGGTTGAGGGACTTAATCTGGGGCCGAGGCCCATGACGCCAGCACCGCAAGCAGTGCCCCTGGAGAGAGCAGTACAGCAAGATCGGATTTGGTCTATGGGGAAGGAAGAATGGAAAATCAATCGCGTCCCCCACTTACCCGACAGCTAATCCAAATGACAAGAATGGATCTTTGCAGCAGAGGGCTGGATGAGGACGATTGGAGCTAAAACTCCGTCCGGAAGGAAACCTCCGGACAATAGAGGTGAGGAGAGGTCGGCAACTTAGTGACTAAGGATGAGCGCCCAATCCTCGAATATAGGGCAACCGTACCCGACCCCCGAATAAGTCCGTCGTGGCGAGGTAGCGTCGACAGTGATGGGACATGAGCTGAGTGGACAGACCTAGCTTCCTCATGAAGTATAGAAGGGAGGAGAGGGGAAAAACTACGATGGAATGTGCGCGACTGTAATATGTGAGAGTAGCTCAACACTCGAGGAGATAATCTGTCTCCAGGAGGACACTGACCAAGGGGGACAAATGTAACTAGTACAAGGGAGTAGATGACCGGCATCGACAGATAAAAGCGTTCAAAATGTCTAGGAAGAGCAAACGACTGGCGCTGGGTGATAGCGAGTGGGTGGAAGTTGAGAGGTTATTTAAATGAAGAGGAAGAATGATCCTTGTGAGTAACACTTTGAGGCCTTGTGGCTGAGAGATTAGTTTCGGAGAAGCAAAAAAACGAAGTAATGGCTGTGGGTAGCGAAGGTGCGCCAAGACCCAGAGACTAGATAGATATAGTGTAATGAGGTCCGAAACGGAAAATCCTTCCTTCCTTAGAATGTACATAGACCGAAACGGACCGGAAAGCAACGTGAAGAAAAAGGCCGACAAACTAGAATCTGTCTGGGTTGGACAGAAATTAAAGCAGGAAGACAATGCACCGGAGATAGAAACCAACTATAGGCCGGGTAAATAAAGCGATACCTCAACATGAAAAAAGAAATGAGAGGATGACGAAGAAGAAGAATTCCGTCGTGAGCAAAGGGGTTCCAGAGACTCGTGCGGTCCCTCAACCATGCCTGTCTGCCCAAGGATTGTAAGGGTAGGTGGAGCATGGTAACTTAGATGGTACGCTGAGGCCTAGAACGGGCGAACGAATGGACTAGCCAATATGACTGAGAGCATACGTGTCCGAGAGGAACCCGTCAAGTGAAGGCAGAAGACGAAGATGAGGTTTCGAGGACGTCGAGTTTCCTGCACTGGGATTGTGAAGGGTACAGGAGGGGGACCAGTATAGGAGGTCCGCGCATTTTTTATTATTGAGGAAAGGTGGGGAGTAGAATGGGTGGGACTATAGCAACCAGAAAGGGTACAAAGTTATATACTCCCAAGAGCTGAGAGTAGGTCAGAGTGAAAGGAATTTCTAGCGCATTGGAATCAATGCCCTACTAGCACCGAACTCTCCAGGGTTGATGACAGAGGAGAATTAAGATCTGTATGACATCACGGTATCCGTTCTACTAGGGTGGATCAGCTAACTTAGCAAGGGTCAGGAGATGGCGAGGTTCTATGAGACGGTTTCCCAGTCTCGCCCGTCAAAAGGCGAAACACGGGCCAAGAGCTAGGGCAGGAGTCGCCATATGCTAGCTGTCCAGTGCCTGAGCGAAGGGTGACTGTTAGCTGAAGCAAAGTGAACAGTGTCGATGGTGAGGTGGTTGCTGTTGTTATTGAGATGAAAGTGTAAGTACGCATGTCTATACAACTGCCTACCTAAATTGAAACCAAATTTAAACAACAAATATCTACCTAGGCCTATAAGGAATACAAGTAGCATCCATACTCATATCAATAAAATATTGTTTTTTTGCACATTCAATCGCGATATTATCCCGATAATATCAGCAACGGATATGTCTACGAATTTACAAATAGTTAATTGGGATATGAATAAGCCGTACCTAATTGTACCACGGCGTGTAAACATAGTACTGGCCCGTATATCACAACTGATATATAACGAATATATGTACATGGAGGGGAAAAACAATTAATATAGTATAACTAGATTAACCGGGTCATAGTTGGTTTGCACGTCCCCGCATCAGAGAAGTAGTAGAGATAGTTACAAGCTGGGGGAGGAAGGTTGGTTGCTCAAGGATGATATGGTTTCAACGACGTTACATTATCTGACTATGAGATGCGGCTCCATCAACACAGGAGGAGCTGGTGTTGTGCAACAACAACGAAGATGTGCCAAGGTATTGCAGGACAAGAAAACATCCAAGTACTAACACTTGCTCCCACGACGACTGGTAAACATACATCTACCTACATAGATAGATATGAAGCAAAAGGGTATTCCACATGAATCTATTGGTGACTGTTCTTCAAAAGACTGTACGGGCCAATTCTAGTTGCTGAAGCGGACGTAGAGTAGGTATACAAACGTGTACTATATCCGTGTCTGTAAAAGGGAGCGTGGTTACTACTGGGTAGGATATTCGCACTCGTACAGAGTAGGATATTCCGTAACAACCTTCCAAGGAGAGTCTTGCATGGAGGAAAAATACACGGAATCGTGTGAGAAAGACAGACGAATAAGGATGGAGAAAAATAAAAAAATATGAAACCGGGGGACAAAGAAAGCCAAAGAAGGACATCTTATTGATTTCTACACACATGCCTGGACGAGCTCATTTCAGGTGGAAAAGCCAAGCAACCTGACGACTTGAAGTTAGCCTCTAATCGAGTTGAGAGGCATTTTTCCAGTGATAATAATGAATGACAATAGGAGTGAAGTGAAGATAGAGGATAGATGATGCGGGAGGGAAACCATTCGTACCCAATTCAATTGATTAGCTTGTCGCACAGATTTGAGTCGTGAAATACTTGCTCTATTTACGCGTTCGTGCACTGCGTTCGAAATTTGAACAATGCATTACCTTGCTAATGCATTGCATCTCACGCAACCCCCACACTATTGCCTCTCCTCCCTAAAGCCCGCCATCCATCTAGCCACAGCATTACCTTGCTAATGCATTGCATCTCACGCAAC
>SDVV010016862.1:0-14129 GCA_016164225.1 Gammarus roeselii | reverse complement strand
TATATATATATGTATATATATACCCCAGTCATCATATCGCTTTTCACCAACCAACCAAAAAACCCTGCCCCACATGAACTTCGATTCAACCACCGGAAAGCCAGCTGGGAGAAATACTCGGCACACATCGGGTTGAGCGATATGGATGGCATCCCCGATGACATATTATCTTGAAGTTCGAAATGATTGGAGGCGTGGGGTTTAATTTTGTCTATCTTGCTCAAATAAATAAAATGTACTGTGATGCGTTGCTGTTGAAGCAGACTGTCCATTTAGCCGTGAACCTAGTACCGGTCACGACGATGCTTCATGTGCAAACTAGCGAGCGTACATATTACTCATGAAGTGCTAAATGAATAGAGGCGGGGATTCGTTCTGTCTGAGTCTTCATCATACATGAAAAATGAAAACTACTGTAATTTAACTGGACCGCGCAGCTGTGAACCTCGTGTCGCGTTGCTGTCGGAGCTTACTTTGTCCGTGTAGTCGTAGACCTTGTACCAATTTCGACGATATTATCTGTGCGCACTGTCGTGTAAACATATTACTCATGAAATGTTAAGTGGTTGGAGGTGGGGATTCGATTCGTTTCGTCTGAGTCTTTATCTTTCCTGAATAAATAGATTGTTCATTAACTGAACTAGACTGCGTAGCTGCAAACATTGTGTTGCATTGCTGTCGGAGCTTACTATGTCCGTGTAGCCGTAAACCTTGCACCAATTTCGACGATGCTACCTGTACGTACTAGCGGGCATACACATTACTCATGAAGTTCTAAATGATTGAAAGCGGAGGTCCGTTTTGTCTAAACGTTATTCTTGTGCGCACCAGCATGCGTCGGACATGACTGAATTGTTCTAATCGTTTAACTTTGACAACGTTGTTTTTCTTGCACACAGAGGTGCGCGAGCCTACTGGAATCCATGATCATTGAGCTCTACGGGGGAGCCTATTATGACTCACGTTGAGGTTCTGGTGGAAATGAGGCCAAAATCAAATCAGAAATCTTCAATTTCCCTACGGGGGAGTCTGCATTATTTTTGCGTTGGGACTCCGGTGGAAAACAAAATCAAATTTCTACTACTATTTCTACGCCGCATCATTGTCACTCGACCGTATTCAATTTTTACCGCCAGTGTAACTTCTTCTAATATAATTACAGTGGTGCTGAATGAAAATTCTCTTCTGATTCCACCTGCTGAGACGATTACCTCCTTAGTGTCACGCCTTGTTAGGCCCTTGTACCTTGGTGTCCCGAACCTATACTGACCTGGAAGCAATTGCTAGCCATCTTGACTGAAACTATAGTAGTGGGGCCATCGGGTCAAGAAGTTTAGAGCGCTAACCCACTTACTTTGCCACTCTTCAATTGTCCTACATTAACTTCGCGTTGGGACTCCTGTGAAAAAACTGAAGCAACTACTACTACTCGACCGCGAGCCCGTGCAACCCAACAGAACTCACGGATCTTCACGCCCTACGGGGAAGCCTGCAGTGACTTCGCGTTGAGGCTCCGGTGGAGTTTGATGCAACTACAACTACTGACATTCATTATTTCCATATTCCAAAGTCATGTTCAGATCGACATTGAATCTTTGCAAGTGGTTAACTGTAATTTGAAAGAATTTTGATAGCGACGAATGACTTGAAGTATTCAGCTAAATTAGATCCTGAGTACATTTTACGATCCAGTTATCTTTATTTGGGGTAGATGGCTGATTTTTCATTTTATAGATCATTAACACTTTATTTTAGTATTATATTATTTTTTCGTCTATGGGCTCCAATATATATTTGGGTCCTTTTTCATGGTGATATATATTGTATTAGTTGTATAATTATGTATCGTTAGACGCCCGCATGGGCCCTGCAGGGTGGCGAGCGACGACTTCGCGTTGGGGATCCGGTGGTGCGCGGAGGCGGCTGCTGCTCCTACTACATTAAACCTACTCGGAATCTACGCTAAACCTACTCTGTATCTACGTTGAAGCTACTCTTTATCTACGTTAAACCTACTCGGAACCTACGCTAAATCTACTTTGAATCTACGTTGAACCTACTCTGCATATGCGTTGAGCCTACTGGGAAACTACGTTAAACCAACTCGGAACCTACGTTAAACCTACTCGGTATCTGAGTTAAACCTACTCGGTATCTGCGTTAAACCTACTCTGTACCTATGTTAAACCTACTCGGTATCTACGTTAAACCTACTCTGTATCTACGTTAAACCTACTCGTAACCTACATTAAACCTACTCGGAATCTACGTTGAACCTACTCGGAATCTGCGTTGAACCTACTCGCAATCTACGCTGCACCTACTTTGCCACTCTTCAATTGCCCTACGGGGGAGTCTGCATTAATTTCGCTTTGGGACTCCGGTGGAAAACAGAAGAAACTACTATTACCCGTTTTTTTATATTATTGGGATGTTGCTGCAATCTAGCTACCTAACTTCTATGGCAGTCGATAATATTACTATGCAAATAGAAATAATTATTATACGTAAAACTAGTATAGCGATTCATCTGGTGACTGATGCGGTATACACGTTTGTAGATCCTCGCGACAGGGAAAACTAGCATCTTAGAATAATCGTTCAAAAATATTCACGTTATTTCACGAGTTCAACTGTTGAATGAGCGCGTTCCTTGTGACTGTAATAGTTTATTTTGCGAGATAACTAGATACTGCCGCTCTATAATCGGTTAATTCTCTGTATTTGTAGAGTTCACTGCAGTTACAATAGTTACCCTACGGGGGAGTTGGCGATGACACGCTGTGCAGCTCCGGGGGAACACAGGCAAAACTACTACCATAAATTATGATGGCAAGATGGCAATTTAAAAACTTTGCACAGGAAATGACGAATACTTTAGAAAACCTACTATAAACGATTGAGGTGGATGGATGATTATTCATTTTATAGATCATTAACACTTTATTTTAGTATTTCCTATTTCGTGGGCTCTATTATTTATCTGTGCCCTATTTTCATGGTGATCAAATTAGAAATAGTTATTTATATAATTATGTATCGTTAGACGCCCGCAGGAGCCCTAGGTGGACTATGCGGTGTGTTAGTTAGTCAAGTCCAACCTACGGTAGGAAAATTTGCGCCCGCAGGGGCCGTAGGTGGACTATGTGGTGTTATAGTTAGTCTAGTCCAACCTACAGGACTAGTCGACTGGCGAGGCGATGAGTCGAGACGAACCGAGGCTAGTTGAGACTATGTGACCCGGGGAAGGGGGGGTACTCGTGGGACCCGCCGGACTCGGGGGACCCGTTGGTTTCGGGAACCCGGGGGACTTGGAAGGCCAGGAGGATTTAAAAGGACCCACTTGGACCCTTCCGGGACCCTTTGGAACACCCTTTAGATCCTTTGGGACCCCTGAGAAACTTTGGGACCCGCTTGAGGCCTCTCTGAACCCTGGGACCCCTGCTTCCCTCTCCCCACGCTGTAAAATCCATACACAGAAAAATTTACATATGTGAAATGTTTCTCTAGAACAATTAACCATTACAGTCCGAGGATTACTGGGGCAGAGGGCAAGGGTCGCGTCGAGGCTGGACGAGGTGCGTCGAGATCAGTCGAAACATGTTGAGGCGAGTCGAGTTATTCGCGACGAGCCGAGGCTGGCCAAAATAATTCGAGACAAGTCGTGATGAGCTGAGACGAGGGACCCGGGAAGCTCGGGGGATTTGGGTTACCTTCCGGGATTCGTCGGGCTCTTTTGGGACCCGAGACACCTCTGCCACCCCACTCCCACCCTAAAATGCTTGAGTGATTTTGTTTGTTAATACAGCCCACATGATCACTAGCGCAGAGGCGGAGAGCCGCGTCGAGGCTGGTCGAGGTGCGTCGAGATCAGTCGAAACATGATGAGGCGAGTAGAGTTGGTCGCGACGAGCCGAAACTGGTGTGACCATGGGAGCTCGGGAAGACTCGGGGGACTTGGGTTACCCTCCAGGATTCGTCTGACTCTATTGGGATCTAAAGGACCTCTGCCCTCACACCCTATCCCCTTAAACAATGAGTGCGAAAGCAAAATCCGAGCAGTTTTTCTGCCCCTGACAAACCTGCCCCTAATTTTTTCACGATCCACAATTTCTTCATGAATAATATATAATGCTAGTAAATTTGTGCTGGAGTTTCTGTTTGTTATTGTGTGTATGTGTTTTTTCTTCAGTCTGTGATCGCTCACGCGTGCACGGACCATACGCAGTTCCTGGGGTTGACCTGGACTGCGTAGCTATAAGCCCTGTGACGCGTTGTGGTTGAAGTTGATCTAATCCGTGCAGCCATAGACCTTGTACGAATTTCGACGATACTATCTGTGCGCACTGGCGCGCGTGCATAATACTCTTGGAGTTCTGAGTGGTTGGAGGTTTGGATTCGTTTCGTATGAGTTTATCTTACCTGAATAACTAAATTGTACCTCGACTTAACTAGACCGCGTAGCTGTAAACATTGTGTTGCGTTGCTGTCGAAGCTGACTCCGACAGCACCGACATCGACCTACTAGGTCGTGTTGCGTCGCTGTCAGAACTGACTTTGCCCGTGTAGCCGTAAACCTTGTACTAGTCTCGACGATGCTACCTGTACGCACTAGCGTGCGTACATATTACTCTTGAAGATCTAAATGATTAGATGCGGTGGTCCGTTTTGTCTAAGCGTTTTTCTTATGCGCACCAGCGTGCATCTGATAGTGGTAAAATTTTCAACTTTTTTCTAACTTTAAAAGCGTTGTCTAATTTTTTTCTCACACTGACGCGTGCAAGCCTACTGGAATCCATGATCATCGAGCCCTACGGGGGAGCCTATTATGACTCGCGCTGAGGCTCTTGTGAAATCGAGGATCAAATCAATTCAAATCAAATTTGGTATATTATTATTTTTTAGTTTTGGGCTCTATTATTTATTTATTTTTCATATAATTATGTATCGGTAGACGGCCGCAGGGGCCCTGCAGGGAGGCGAGCGACAACTTCGCGATGGGGCTCCGGCGGAGCGCGGAAGCGGCTACTGCTCCTGCTACATTATCTACGGTATCTACGTTAAACCTGCTCTGTATCTACGTTAAACCTATTCTTAATCTACGGTAAACCTACTCTTTGTCTACGTTAAACCTACTCTGTATTTACGTTAAACCTACTCGGTAACTACGTTAAACCTACTCGGTATCAACGTTAAGCCTACTCGGTAACTACGTTAAACCTACTCGGTATCAACGTTAAGCCTACTCGGAATGTGCGTTGAACCTACTCGCAATCTACGCTGCACCTACTTTGCCACTCTTCTATTGCCCTACGGGGGAGTCTGCATTAACTTCGCGTTGGGACTCCGGTGGAAAACGGAAGCAACTACTACTAATACTATATTATTTATCTGTGCCCTTTGTTCATGGTGATCTATTTTGTATTAGTTATATAATTATGTATCATTAGACGACCGCAGGGGCCTTGAGTGACTAGCGACGACTTCGCGTTGGGGCTCCGTTGGAGCGCGGAAGCGGCTCCTGCTCCTACTGCGTTACACTTACCCGGAATCTACGCTAAACCTACTCGGTATCGACGTTAAACCTACTCGGTATCTATGTTAAACCTACTCTGTATCTACGTTGAACCTACTCGAAACCTACGTTTAACCTACTTTAAACCTACTCTGTATCTGCGTTAAACCTACTCTGTATCTACGTTAAGCCTACTCTGTATATATGTTAAACCTACTCGGAATCTGCATTGAACCTGCTCGGAATCTACGCTGCACCTACTTTGTCATTCTTCAATTGGCCTACTGGGGAGTCTGCATTAACTTCGCGTTGGGACTCCGATGGAAAACAAAAGCTACTACTACTACTGTAAACGATAATTGTTCTTTTTTTTCCACAATGTGATGACCAGAGTTTTTTTCTCTGCTTGACCGTATGGACGGAGCTACCACACGGGGACTAGGGTCGTCACTAACGGTCACCGTTGATTAACTGCTTGTTCGTTGAGCAGAGGCGTGCTGTGTCTCTGTTTGCTGATCCTCTTGTGTAAAAGCAGTACAGTGAGGCACCCAAGGATCGTATAATTCAAACATGTTAGGCTTTATCAAATCATCTATTCAACGAGAGATGAGAAAATGTAGAGTACAATGCACTTTGTTCATTTATTAAGCTTTTCCTATCGTTGGTTGGTCCGGCCAGCTTGTATTGCTTGCAAGCCTGCTTGACAGTTTATCTTTTCTACCTGGAAGTAGCAGTTATCATCATACAAGCTCTACACACTGGAGTCGGGATCTGATGCCGGTTTGTCTGTTAAAATTACTTCTTCTGATTTCTGGTGAACCAGTTCAAACTGATTAGAGTCTCCGGTGGAGAGGATGTCCAAATCAAATCTAGGTTATGACATTCGTGCACACCTTTTCATAGTTTTTAAATCTTCATGCCCTACGAGGGAGCTCTCTATGGCTCACGTCAGGTCTCCGGTGGAAATGTGTAATTTATTTGATCAATACATCTGTGTATGGTGCTGACGAATGCAGCAATGTTCGTATATAAACCAACCATAGTGTTTTTCTTTTGAGATGAGACCATTAGCATGAAGAATTTGCTATACTTGTCATCCTGTAATTGAATTAATTGAAACTGCCCACAACAAAGAAATTCTGCAAATTATTTGTGGAAGTTGAAAGTCAAATACAATGAAAGAAACTGCAGAAGTTACATACGGAATGACTTACAAAATAGACAGAGGTGTTTTCTTGTCTCTATATTTTTACTGTGGAATTACGATCCAGCACGTGACTAAATGCAACTGCTGAATATAACTATAACATAGGGGGTAAGTGAATTATATCTATGCGTATAATGTTTATACAAAAATTTAATATAGGAGTTCATTGTTTTCAAGGTCAATTAAACTACTTGAAAAATTCAACACAATTTCCGTTAACGTTATCGAAAGATAAAAACCGGAAATTTGAGTTAAACTAACTTTGGAAGATGTCAACTTTTAGGTGTTGCGCTTCACCAGCATCCCATGTGCGAGCTCTTACAAGGGCATTGTCCATAACCGAACTTAGCAGCCCAAATCAAATCAAATCAAAAAATTACCAGCGAAGGATTAAACGCGTGTAAGTCTTCGTATGTTCTTCTTTATATCTTCCAAAATATCCGTCTGATTGATGAAGACTACTACACTCTCCCCAGAATAGTCTGGAGCAGGTAGGTACGATGATTTTGGGGTCCAGGCGAGTGCAGCTTGACGAGAGATGTTATTGCGAAACATGTCATGCAGCGCCTCCGTGGTTTCATTAGTTGTGCAGCAAGTTGGTTGCTTCATTCTATTGAAACCACAACTCTGTGACGATTGCGCAGATGACTAACAGCAGGTCATAAAATTGTATGGAGCATGTGTCTGTATCTCTTTATTGACTGTCTCTGTGAAGCTCGCTGCATTTTCAAAGATATAAGGCCCTATTACATAGTCATGCATAATTAAACACCCCACAATTACGGGCTGTGGAGGTAATACGTCTAAAATTTATTTTTATCTCACGTATGAAGTGAATAAATTTTCATGAACTTATGCTCTCAATGAAAGCAAAGAAAATTTTGCACGCGTTCTTATACGTGTTTTATTGACCTTGTATACAGAATTTAATTGAGAAAAACCATGTATAGGAATATATATCACCTAAGTCAAAACAGATCAAGCTAGGGAATGCAGTCAACATAAACGGGTTTATACTACTCGGGAAATTATGTTAGATAAAGGAGTCCATCTCCTCCAGGGCTCTGAAGCGTATCTGTTAGCCCCTTGAGGTTGTTTCACATGCCTCTGTTATTCCATCTATAATATCATTGATGAAAAACGTGACACTTTATTCATACAATTACCATGCTAATCAAGAAATTGTAGTAATATTGTTACAAATCAAATGGATGAAACGTTAAATTCAGTGAGGCTCACAATTTTTTTATCCGTTATAGTAGTAGATCAGGTAAACTTATACAATTATTTCAGGTCTACTCTCGTGTTCATACGCCGTTATGATGACACTATTTATGGCATTTTTTAGTAGGCAATATGCAAAGGTGAATTGGACTAGCTGACAAGTTTCCACTACGAACGCCAACAAGCGACTGCAGCGCGGCCACTTTACTGTGGGAGGGGCATTTGAATGTGGGCGGGGCTAAAGAACGTTGGGAGACAAGGTGTGCTAAGATACAGGGGAGGGGCTTTGGGAACCTTCATTGTCACTGACTGTACATTCAAATGGATGTTTCCTATAGACGTGTGGCTGTACTCAAATCACCATCCAATCTTACATAATTGAATACAATTCATTCAAAAGGATGTTTAAATAAAAACATTGCAATTCGATCTGGGGTTCTAACTAGGAAAGAGGTGGTAGGCAGCTTGAGGTAGCTTAGGGACTTTGCACTGCGAAATGCGAGTGAGCCTGTGTATTGTGTCTACTAGCACTGTTTGCACTTAATTTTTGGTTGAGTTCTTCCAACTGTCACAACATTAAAGTGAACTACAAAATAAGTCTTGTTGCAGTTAAAATATCGTAGAGTTCTGTGAATTTTCTGGCGTAACCATTCATGGTGACTGTACTCTGGTGTTTCAGCTGCCGGGAGAGGAAGAAAATTATCCGTCCAATAGTTTGAACATAAATAGTTTGAAATAGCTTATCACAACAAGATTGTATAAGCTAATTTACATGTTATGATTTCATTTCACAGTTATGAAATGTTAAAACTCCAAATTGATGGCCCTTTTTCAGTTATTCAGAGCTTTTGGGGCAACCTAATCCTCACCTACTATTCTATTGATTTTACATAACCCCAAAAGTCGTACCAGAATTGTATCCAGATATATTAAGCCTAGATATCATCTGGGAATAACATAGCGACAGTTAAATACTTGACACTATTAGACAGAAGAGTACCATTAACATTGGAAAATTGAAACTTCAATTATACCGCAAGGTTGTTCAGCTGGTAATTCATCTGCCTTTAGCAAGGTTACATCTTCAGGTAGGATTGCGAGACGGTGCATGAGAAGCTTTTGAAGCGATGATACTTTATTAATGAGCAAGTAAAATTATAAGTATAACTTTCAGTCTCAACTTGAAGACTGAAAGCGAAGCATTTTGTCGTTAACCAGGCGTTAGCGAGTCCCAAATATTAGGACTGTTACAGTGGATACTGAATTTGGTTCTGGATCTATCATAACGGGGTGTTACAAGGTTATTCGCAATTCTTGTGTAATGATTGTGCGCATCAAAATATTTCATAATTTAATTTAATCAAACATGATCATATTTCATGTAAAAAGGTTTGAATGTGTATGGGGCAATTTGTATATTATATTGATCTTTCAGTTTCAGAATATTCATGGTTTTTAAATGTTGACTAGTATGAGAATAGTACGGAAAGTTATTTGTAGCTCTAATAGCTTTCTTATGTAGTAAAAATGTTTTATCAGATTTATTTTTTGTCAGTTCCATACCAGGCCTAGATTACGTAAATTAAGAATGGCTGGAACAACGTGAAATAAAGGATTTTAACTACAGATTGAGCGAGGAATTTATTCAATCTACAAATAATGCCTGTAGATTTTGACATTTAGTTGACATGCTGTCATTGTGATTTTGGAATGAAAGGTTTTTATCAAAATATACCCTAAAGAATTTTGTGTTGTCTATCTTATGAATACTGTTCTTTCCAATTTGGTTGAGCGGTAAATTGATTTCACGCCTATATGAAAATAGTATGTAATTGTTTTTTTGTCAATAATTCCAATTCGGTTTGCAGTTGGCCACTTGTATACGTGATCAAGTTCCTTGTTAATTGAGGCAGTTAATTCGCTTATGGTGCTCGAAGGGATGCAAGTAGATAAGGTAATATCATCAGCAAACAATGTATATTCGAAGAAGGACGATGCCTTAACTATATCGCTTATAAAATTTAAGAAAACTACGGTTCCTAAATTAGAACCTTGAGGAGCATCATGAGAAATAGTAGGAATAGTAGATTGTATTCCTTCCACAGACAGATATGAAGTGAACCAATCACTAGCGTTTCCGCGTATTCCCTAAGACCTTAGTTCAGATACAGATGCAGACACAAGGTCAAACTCCCCCAGCAAGGGGATGGCCGACGGCAAAGCGCACCTCACACTCTCACACTCGCACACCTTCGCCCTTTTGCGCAAAAGGGTCCGGCCGGGAACCCTGCAACACACCTTCTGAGTCATGAGTGTGGTTCGAGGTCAGTGTCGGCAGCAGGGCCCGACAGTGTGACTGGTTTACCCCTGCCGCGTCATGATGACCGGGACAACCCCCCCACCCACGACCATCCCGTCTCTCAACGATATGCCTAGGGCGAAAAAGCACATCAGGGTTGAATCATAACTCATCCGTTCACAATCATTCTCCATTCATCACATCTATCCTGTGCACGTTCTCTCGCTACATCCGCTCTCACGTCTCTCCTTCCTAACGACTCCTTCACACCATCCATCCACCCAAACTTTGGTCTCATTCTAGGCCTACGTCCACTCGCTTTTGCCCTCAACACCCTTTACACCAATTTCCTTTCATCCATCATCACCATGTGTCCGAACAATCTCAATACACGCGAATCAACTCTGTCCTCTAACTTCTTCATCATCCCCGTTCTGATCCGAACCACGTCGTTAGTGAACCTATCTCTCAGCGACACTCCAGTCATACTCTTCAAACATTTCATCTCAAAAGCATTCAACCTTCTTCCCTTCTCTGCTCTCACCCCCCCGAACCTCAGCTCCGTACAGCAATGTTGGGACAACGACACCCTCATACAGCTCTCTCTTTGCTTCCATCCACAACGTTCTGCAGCTTATTACGCTCTTCAGTGTACCAATCACTTTACACCCCTCCTTCACTCGCGACTTCCCCTCAGTTTCTCTTAGTTCTGCATCGAGCACCTTATTACTTTTACCCACGTTCACTTGGAGCTTCCTCCTCTCACACACTCTACCAAACTCAGACACTATCTTACATAGCTTCTCCTCTGAATACCCCGCCAGCGCCGTATCATCCGCAAACAGCAACTGGCTCAACTGCCAACTCTGCCCATTCGCTTCCAACAGCTCCAAGCCGCGACCAGGCACACTCGCGTTCACCTCTCTGACCACTCTCTCCATATAGAGATTGAACAGCCAGGGAGACATCACGCAGCCTTGTCTTAGCCCCACTTAACCTGTGAATCAATCACTTACCTCGTTTCCCACTCTGACACATGCCCGGCTGCCAACATAGAAACTCGGGACCGCTTTCAACAGCTTTCCGCTCACGCAACACCTTCCACAGCGCTTCCCTACCGATCCTGTCGTATGCCTTTTCCAGATCCACGAAGGCCCAGAACACAACCTTTCCCTTTGCAAGGTACTTCTCGCAGACCTGTCTCACTGCAAAAAATCTAATCGGCACACCCTCTATCACTCATAAAGCCACATTGTTACCTTCCAATTGCGCAATCTGTACATTCTTTAATCTTTTTGATCAGCACTCCCGCATACAACTTTCTGACCACACACAACAGAGTGATACCTTTTGAGTTAGAGCATTCATTTTTATCTCCTTTGCCTTTATACAGCGGGACAGTGCAGGCAGTACGCCATTCAATCGGCACCACGCCCGTCACAAAACAAATGTTCAATAGTCTCACCAACTATTTGATAATCGTTATTCCGCTCTTGTTCAGGCACTCAGTCACAACACCATCCAAACCAGGGCTTTCCCTGCTTTCATCACCTCCACCGCCTCCTGCACCTCTTCCAAGTAATGTCCGCAGCAAGTCTCTCTCCAAAAACCGGCATCCGCGCACCACCACCCACAGCAACAATGTCAGCCTCTTTGATATCCTCGATATTAAACAATTCATCAAAATACTTTGCCCACATTTCCGTACACCACCACTTTCCGTCAACAGCTATCCGTTTCCATCTTTCACCGCCTCCTCCTTTCCGGTCTCTCCCTTTCTCACCCTCTTAACCTCTTTCCAGAACATCCTTTTGTTCTCCTCAAAATTCTGGCACAACCGTCTGCCCCACCTGTCATCAGTGTCCCTTTTGCTTCTCCTCACCCCTCGCTTGACCTTTTTTCTGTTTTCCTTATAGTCGTCATAGGTCACCAACAACTTCGCCTGCAACCACTCCTCAAAAGCTCTTCGTTTCTTTGCCACAGCCAGTTCGACTTCCTCGTTCCACAATTCTCAGCCCTTCCGTCTGCACCCGCCAACACGTCGCACACATCACACATTTCTCAAACATCTCAACAAGGCATCTCTGATGTCTCCCAGTCTTCCTCCACATTCTGCAGGCCCTGCCCTCTCACGATGTCAAATTCCTCCCTCAACGCCCGCTGAAACTCCTCCGCTCTGCTTTTCCCATTTAGCTCACTCACTTGCACTATTTCTCGTCCTGCTATCACTCATTTGTTCCTATTCCACCTATGATCCACACGTAATCTTCCTTCCACAAGCAGATGGTCAGACACTCATCCACTCTCTCCTCTCAACACTCGCATATCCAACAGCCTCTTCACCACTCTCATCGAAATCAGAACAAAATCCATCAGCGCTCTCTCCACCACTGTACCATTTGCCATCCTTACCCATGTGTACTTGTGGATATCTCGCTTCTTGAACAGGCTGTTTTCGACGACCAGCTCCTGCTCCATGCATAAACCTTTGATGTTTTCTTCACTATCATTCCTGCCAGGAACGCCATACCTCAATATCACATTATCTACTACTTGTTTAGATAACAAGATTATTTTTCAAATATTTTGAAAAATAAGGATAGGACTGAGATGGGTCGATAATTTCCATTATCAGTTTTGTCACCACCTGTGTAAATGGGTGTCGCTCGAGCATTTTTTAAAGGGTTAGTATATTTTCCTTGTACTAAGGACTTGTTGACAATTGAAGCCAAGATTGGGATAATATATTTGTTACTTTTTTATGGTGAGGATGGAGCCACCATAAATATTTCAATTTTTATTGAGCTACGATAATTGAGGTGATTTCTTGAGCATAAACTGGAGAAAATATAAAGAATCAACAAAATTGTTTTTCGATAGATATTTGAGATGGTCGTTTTCATGGTACCTATTATATCAGCAATATTTTTTTCGATTTTCATCAAATATTCATTGATTATGTTTGCTTTATCTTGATTTTCTGACCATTCGTAATTGACAATTATATTTTTTGTTAATTGTTGTTGACATTTGTTATCAGAAAATCTATATACGTAGTAAATTCGTTTAAAAGATCGCGTGAAGCCTGTAACTTGTTTCCCAAATTGAGTATACGTAACTTTTTAAATCTTGACATGCAAAAAAATTCATGATTCCGTCTTTTCATTTCTGATTGAATGTTTTCGGTAATCCAGGATCTCCTATGTCTTTTAAAGAGACTGTTTTTGTTTTTAGAGGACAACTTTCATCTAATAAGGAATTTAATTATTTGATAGCACTATCAGAGTCATTACCATTGATGATTCCAGTGAAATCGTATTGATTCAATTTTTCCTACAAATTTCCTATTGTTACGTCCTCTATTCGTCTGTATTTAATTTGTTTGTATTTTTCCTTTACTTCATCAATCAAAATATAATTTTGAGTTACAAAGGTAGACAGGTGGTCTGATATATCAGATATTGATAAA
This sequence comes from Gammarus roeselii, assembly GCA_016164225.1. Taxonomy (NCBI): domain Eukaryota; kingdom Metazoa; phylum Arthropoda; class Malacostraca; order Amphipoda; family Gammaridae; genus Gammarus; species Gammarus roeselii. The sequence goes on along the minus strand of SDVV010016862.1, from coordinate 415 downwards.
CAGAAGTTCGAGTTATGCTGGCTTGTTCCGAAAATATTATATATTAACAGGTTCTTGATTAGTTATTGTGCAGTATCTTGCCGGTTAGACTGGTCCAGATCCACCGGCTAGGCTGCTGTAGCTATGTGTACATTTTTCATGGGGACAGAATGAATTTTTTTATGTATATCCCTACACATAGCTTTATTTAAAATCATTCATATTTAACTATGTTTCGACGACGCGCCACTGTACAGATACACAGATACAGACACTAGGCCGCATCCCCCAGAAAGGGGGGTGGCCGACGGCAAGGCGCACCTCACACCCTCACACGCTCACATTCACACAACTTAGCCCTTTTGTGCTAAAGGGTCCGGCCGGTAGCCCCTCGACTTACACTCTGGGTCCCGAATGTACCGAGGAACCGTCGTCA
>SDVV010016861.1:0-14129 GCA_016164225.1 Gammarus roeselii | reverse complement strand
TGATCCTCCTGACCCTCAAGGTTACTAACATTTCAAACACCATCGCGGAATGATCCTCCTGACCCTCAAGGTTACTAACATTTCAAACACCATCGCGGCATGATCCTCCTGACCCTCAAGGTTACTAACATTTCAAACACCATCGCGGAATGATCATCCTGACCCTCAAGGTTATCAACATTTTAAACACCATCGCGGCATGATCCTCCTGACCCTCAAGGTTACCAACATTTCAAACACCATCGCGGCATGATCCTCCTGACCCTCAAGGTTATCAACATCTCGAACACCATCGCGGCATGATCCTCCTGACCCTCAAGGTTACCAACATTTCAAACACCATCGCGGTATGATCCTCCTGACCCTCAAGGTTATCAACATCTCAAACACCATCGCGGCAAGATCCTCCTGACCCTCAAGGTTATCAACATTTCAAAAACCATCGCGTATTGAGCATTCAAAGTAATTGATTACTTGTGTTCAAGCTGGGACAGGAAACATGATTCCAGATTCACCCGAGAGATGTTGTTGTCTACATTTTAGGGTAATTATTGCGAGTCACACGCCTATTTACCCATTGTCTCGTCCACAGATAACCGACCGATAACTCTGATAATAAGATGGGAAATAGCGGATTAGTCAAAATGATCCAGTCGCACTGATGGGCGAATGCTGGGGCAGCAAGCCGATGTTTGTATTTGACCCTTATCCCGTTAAACTGAAACCCCTATCCCGTTAAACTGGAACCCCTATCCCGTTAAACTGAAACCCCTATCCCGTTAAACCGGAACCCCTATCCCGTTAAACTGAAACCCCTATCCCGTTAAACTGAAACCCCTATCCCGTTAAACTGGAACCCCTATCCCGTTAAACTGGAACCCCTATCCCGTTAAACTGGAACCCCTATCCCGTTAAACTGGAACCCCTATCCCGTTAAACCGGAACCCCTAACCCGTTAAACCGGAACCCCTATCCCGCTAAACCGGAACCCCTATCCCGCCTAACCGGAACCCCTATCCCGCTAAACCGGAACCCCTATCCCGTTAAACCGGAACCCCTATCTCGCTAAACCGGAACCCCTATCCCGGCACACCGGCGTCGATTCGCGGTTCCGTGGCTCTTGGCATGTAAATGGTTCTTCCTCTTGATCCCACTGCTGAATTTCATGTATATTTTATACATTAAATGCAAGTTTTGCGTTGTAAAATCGACTCGTTAAAACCCAGTAACCAGAATTTTTGATGCGGTCTTGGATAGATAAGTTCAGCACAATTTTTTCATTAACATTTGTCAAATTCAGTCCTATAACGACTTCTTGTGAACAAATTAAATATAGAGATTTTCTCTTGGAGAAAAAAAATCCTATTATTAAAATACATTAGTCTCCCGCGGTCTAGGCCCTCACGAGTCACTCTTATAGAGATCACCACAGAAAACTATCAAACAGCTACGGCACCGAGTATGTGATTGTGGATGTCTGTTTACGGTAACGCAAACACTAAATTGCGGGAGGTGCGAAGGCGTTCGTTGATCTGTGGTAAAGTGACGGCGGTCCTGGTGGTCAGGGTGGGAGGGAAGAACTGCTGCCCGTTGCCTGGCAACGAGACACTGTCAAAAGGGTAAAAAATCACCTCTGTTTTAAAAGATTTCGCTTTTTGTGGTAAAATATGACGAGCATTGTGGAAAAAGATAACCTCCATTGCGGTACTACAGATAGCCACTATTACGCAAAAAGATAACCTCCATTGCGGTACTACAGTTAACCACTATTACGCAAAAAGATAACCTCCATTGCGGTACTACAGTTAACCACTATTGCACGAAAATATAACAATCATTGCGCTGGAAGAAAATACGGCTACTGTCAACAAAACGTACTAATGCCGTCAAAACGAAGCACCTTTGCGGTCATAGCGATTAATGATGCACTCCATTGCGGTCATAGCTATTAATGATGCACTCCATTGCGGTCAAAGCGAATAATGATGCACTCCATTGCGGTCATAGCGATTAATGATGCACTTCATTGCGGTCATAGCGATTAATGATGCACTTCATGGCGGTCATAGCGACTAATGATGCACTCCATTGCGGTCATAGCGATTAATGATCCACTCCATTGCAGTCATAGCGAATAATGATGCACTCCATTGCGGTCATAGCGATTAATGATGCACTCCATTGCGGTAAAAGCTAACCACCATCGAGGTAAAAGATCACGATCGTGGTAAAGTATAACCACTATCGTAGAAAGAGATGACCATCATTTGGTGCAAGTTATTCATCACTGCGGTAGTAGCGACCACAATTACGTAAATCAAAAATCACCGCAGCAGTAAAAGTCAGTCAAAAGCCAGCAAATACTTCGATGGTGGGGACACAAGCGCGTATCTACTAGTGTTTACAATTGTAAGAAGACAACAACAGGTCTTTTGGCTCAAACTGGGGTGCCTTTTGATAGTAAGAAGATTAGTTCTGAAGCAGTACGCCTAAGATTCATCTTGTGTCAGTGTATTTTCTGTTTTATTAGATCAAGAAAGGGGAAGTTTGTTAAAGGGAATAGCATTTAGCGATGATACTCGAAACAACTCAAATCAGCACCTGAAGAGAAAGCCACCGACCCACGGTGTTTATCTGAGATTGTCACAGTTTCATTCCTCGTTAAACCAATGCTGACCGGCGTCATTGCTAAACACCGTTTTGCAACGAGCAGGTACCAATGTCGGCACCTTGTTCACCGTGCTAGCTTTAATGCCGGGCACTAATTTGACCGTATGGGTGTCAATGCCGAACACCATTTTTCACGAATATATTGGTGAAAGTGCTATAGATGGGAGCTATTTAGCGGCAACTTTGGTAGAATTTGCCGAGCCGTGACTTAAACGTTTCGATTGTGTCGCTGTTCACAACTTCCGCGGGAAGTCTGTTCCATTCTTCGACAACCCTAATACGTGAAGAAATTACGCGTGATATCGAGTCTGAAACTCTTGCCGACAATTTTGTATCCATTATCCCTGGTCACTCCGTTCGCATCTAAAGTGAAACGGCTTGCTCGCTTGACGTTTTCTTTACCCTTCATAATCTTCCACACTCCGATCATGTCACGTTTTCCATACCCTTCATAATCTTCCGTAGGTGGAGATAAGGGCGGGAAGGCTTTGATGGAACCAGCCAATTAAAAGGGCGTCAAGGAAGTGGGCGGAGAGAAGGACGGGAATATTCAAAACCTGAATATTACTCAACGACACGAATAAAAATAAGGGTAACTGCACTATTATAGCTAATTGGTCATTTGGTTGGCCGGAGAAATCTTTTCAATGCTGCCGGTCATGACGATGCTGCCACTTTCCAATGCTGCCGGTTATGACGATGTTGTCTCTTTTCAATGCTTCCGGTCATGGTGATGCTGCCGGCCATGTCGATGCTGCCTCTTTTCAATGCTGCCGGTCATGGCGGTGCTGCCTCTTTCTAATGCTGCCGGTCATGGCGGTGCTGCCTTTTTCTAATGCTGTCGGTCACGACGATGCTGTCTTTTTTCAATGCTGCCGGTTAAGTCGATGCTGCCTCTTTTTAATACTGCCGGTCATGGTGATGCTGCCTCTTTTCAATGCTTCCGGCCATGACGATGCTGCCTCTTTTCAATGCTGCCAGTCATGGCGATGCTGCCTCTTTCTAATGCTGCCGGCCATAGCGATACTGCCTCTTTTCAATGTTGCCGGTCATGGCGATGCTGCCTCTTTTCAATGCTGCCGGTCATGGCGATGCTGCCTCTTTTCAATGCTGCCGGTCATGGCGATGCTGCCTCTTTTCAATGCTGCCGGCCATAACGATGCTGCCTCTTTTCAATGCTGTCGGCCATGGCGGTGCTGCCTCTTTTCAATGCTGCCGGTCATGACGATGCTGTCTTTATTCAATGCTTCCGGCCATGGCGATGCTGCCTCTTTCCAATGCTGCCGGTCATGGCGATGCTGCCGGTCATGGCGATGCTGCCTCTTTTCAATGCTGCCGGTCATGGCGATGATGCCTCTTTTCAATGCTGCCGGTCATGGCGATGCTGCCTCTTTTCAATGCTGCCGGTCATGGTGGTGCTGCCTCTTTTCAATGCTTCCGGCCATGGCGATGCTGCCTCTTTCCAATGCTGTCGGTCATGGCGATGCTGCCTCTTTTTAATGCTTCCGGCCATGGCAATGCTGCCTTTTTTCAATGCTGCCGGTCATGGCGATGATGCCTCTTTTCAATGCTGCCGGTCATGGCGATGCTGCCTCTTTTCAATGCTTCCGGTCATGGTGGTGCTGCCTCTTTTCAATGCTTCCGACCATTGCGATGCTGCCTCTTTTCAATGCTTCCGGCCATTGCGATGCTGCCTCTTTTCAATGCTTCCGGCCATTGCGATGCTGCCTTATTTCAATGCTTCCGGCCATGGCGATGCTGCCTCTTTTCATTGCTGCCGGTCATGGCAATGCTGCCTCTTTTTAATGCTGCCGGCCATTGCGATGCTGCCTCTTTTCAGTGCTTCCGGTATGGCGATGCTGCCTATTTTCAATGCTGCCGGCCTTGGCGCTGCTGGCTCTTTTCAATGCTGTCGGTAATGGCGATGCTGCCTCTTTTCAATGCAGCCGGTCATGGCGGTGCTGCCTCTTTCTAATGCTGCCGGTCATGACGATGCTGTCTTTTTTCAATGCTGCCGGTTATGTCGATGCTGCCTCTTTTCAATGCTGCCGGCCATGGCGATGCTGCCTCTTTTCAATGCTGCCGGTCATGGCGATGCTGCTTCTTTTCAATGCTGCTTCTTTTCAATGCTGCCAGTCATGGCGATGCTGCCTCTTTTCAATGCTGTCGGCCGTGACGATGCTGCCTCTTTTCAATGCTGCCGGTCATGGCGATGCTGCCTCTTTTCAATGCTGTTGGCCATGGCGGTGCTGCCTCTTTTCAATGCTGCCGGTCATGACGATGCTGTATTTTTTCAATGCTGCCGGTTATGGCGATGCTGCCTTATTTCAATGCTGCCGGCCATGGCGATGCTGCCTCTTTTCAATGCTGCCTGTCATGGCGATGCTGCCTCTTTTCAATGCTGCCTGTCATGGCGATGCTGCCTCTTTTCATTGCTGCCGGTCATGACGATGCTGTCTTTTTTCAATGCTGCCGGTTATGGCGATGCTACCTCAGTTCAATGCTGCCGGCCATGGCGATGCTGCCTCTTTTCAATGCTGCCGGTCATGGCGATGCCGCTTCTTTTCAATGCTGCCGGTCATGGCGATGCTGCCTCTTTTCAATGCTGCCGGTCATGGCGACGCAGCCTCTTTTCAATGTTGTCGGCCATGACGATGCTGCATTTTTTCAATGTTGCCGGCCATAGTGATGCTGCCACCTGGCTCTGAATCACATGGATGCTCCCCATGCGTGTCACGGCATATGTGCTATTTATAATTGGCCAGAATACACGATCTGTCGTTGAGGTGGGGAATCGCGCAATAATATTATGGAAAACTTTGGTAATGATAATCCCAATTTCAGAATTACTTCATTCTAGTGTTCTTTCAATACATGCAGTAGGTGGAATACAAAATGGCCGCGTGTACAGAACAAATTTTGCACCTTCAATTTCTCTACATATTTTTTCATTTTACTCCAGATCAAAGTGGAGAATTAACTTCGACGCCTTGTTAGGTCACGTTGAAATTACCTCCTGCGATGAGTAATTGAGAGACCTAACGGCGACTGATGTGGTGGGCAAAATACTGTATCTGTCTAGATATTTATTTCTAATTACTTTGCCAAAGATCAAATCCTGGCAATCGGCCAGAGTATTTTTTAAATGTATCTAGATACAGTATCGTGACTAGCACTGACGTTACCTAGTGTGATAATATGCCTCTATGCCCAAAATGTAGTCGTCCTCTGTCCATAGCACCAACGTCTGTATTCGTGTAGCACGAAATATCAACGATTGAGGTACAGTTGCTTCAAATATCATAAATATGTGCTGCCAAATTGGCATAATCTCTCTCATAATGCTTATAATATCATCAGTATGTAGCGTATCATGTTATAGTTTGAGTTAGGGCGGAGGACTTGAACTCGGGACCACATGTAATAAATCTTTGTTAACATAAATGATTACAGGACAGGTCGAGACCGGAGGGGCGCACGACCTGGCGGGCTCGAATGCTCCAATCTCTACGTTATACAGCACCTCGTTGTACACAGTAAAGACTCACACGTGTGGATGGAGCTCAGCCTCCAGCCTCGTCGTAAGACTAGCGCCACGTGGCTAGCACACCATAGCCGCTCATCACTTGGTAGTCTTTAAGAACGGTGGCCGTGTCTGGATGTCGTCTTTTTGTCGTTACGACGCTTTCTAACCGATGGACCTTACTATGGCTTTCCACGTAACTAATTCGCGTCATATTGTTTTGCTTCCTCTAATTTTCTGAGTATAGAGCGTACAGTAAAAGTTTAATATATCTAAAACATTAGTATGCTGCTTGTTCATCTCAAAGCAAATTCGTTTACTTTACGTGCTGTGGAATGAGCTTTGCCCTCAACATTTTGAGCCAATATTTATCAGTAAAATATTTCTTGACATTCACATCCCATAGGTTAATGCGTTATCAAACATCATATTTCTCTAATGTGAATTATCTCTCCAAGATGTATTTTCTGTCCTTGATAAAAAAATATATGGCGGTCCTTTCACCATTGAAAGTCTAACAGGTAGTCTATTCAGATACCATGTTGACATCTAGCGGCGTATCCAAGTGCAATAGGTGTTTCACGATGTAACAGTAACCAGTATTAAATGACAAAGCCACCCTTTTTTGAAAAACGCAGCATTTTGTGCACATTTGTATCTTAAGTTTTTTCATGTATAATTAACTAGCTTAAGTGGCCATTGTTCATGCGACGAGTGAACCCATCATACGGAACTACCCAGACTGCATCCAATGTTTAATTTTCAACGAATAAACGAATGAGCTTAGAAGTGATAAAACTGCATAAACCATCCAATGGCACTCCTACCAACACAGGTTATGTAGTTAGAACACTTCCCTTTGTAAAAGACGCAGATAAATAGCGACTATGCAAGGGAAGGCTTTTTGAATGTTCTGGCCTGCTCATAACTTTCATGACGTCACGCCAGTGAGTAGAAGCAACCAATCAGAGAAACAGTAAATTAATTGTATGGATAAAATGTCCATAACAAATGATTTTCCACTTCGCTGATTGGTCACTTCTACTCCCGAATATGACGTCATCGCAGTAATGCTCAATCTTGTACCTATAGGTTGCCTTATCATGGGTGTCTCTTAGTGTCATGTCCATCCGTTTAAGAAATTATATCTTTATTCACACTCATTAGACAAGTGAATTCGGATGAACAATAAAATACGACGTGAGTCAGTTTCATGTGCTAACAAGAAAGACACAGAAAGGTTCATCGGTTATGGCGCGTTGACACTCCTGATGAAGAGGTTGAGACGCAGATACTACTGTTCCCGCCATTTAGTGTTCATCGGTTATGGTGCGCTAGCCACGCTGGCTCCTACATGAGCAAGAAGACAGAGCTTCATGTACTCGCGTGTGATTGTTCAGTTTGTGCCTAACTGTGTGCAATGAGCTGCTTGGAAGTGCAGTGATTGAAACATTCGAGGCAATCTTGGAATACACTCCTCAGTCCTCAACCTGTGCCCTGAACAATTACTGGAAATTAAGAAATGTTATAAGTGTTCCGGTATTCAAGTCCTTCGCCATTTTTCCATTAATATTACTTGGCTATAGACTTGCTACCCTGGCAGAAGAGGAGGTTCCCTTTCTCAGTTCCCCAACGCAGCTGCTACGTCGCCAAACTCAGCCTGAAATTAAAGTAGGTTTGGCTATTCGTTGGCCGATGAAAGACACTCTTGATATCTGTCTGTGAGGGGGTCCTCCATTCATCCGTATCTAGTCCCACCCTGTCACGTGTTCCCCATTCTCTGTCCACGTTCCGCAGCAGAGAAACCTAAGCCCTTAGTTCGGGGTGAGTTCTCGTCTTCATTTGCAGCAGCTGCCGATCAAGTGCGGCCAAGTCGTATGCCGGGTACTCTGGTACCTCTTGTTCCACACAAATACCTCTTGTTCTACGCTGATCACTTTATTATTACGATGAAGAAACTTTTTCTTCAAAACTTGCCGAACTTCTTGCTCTGAACCAGTTTTCATGTTACGTTGCCGCGTTGTTCAGGCGTCGTCGCGTTATACAGGTTGCGTCGAGAAAAAGTATACCCATTTTATAAATTGAATATCTTGCTTGAAAAGAGCAATATTTCGAATCTTCATAATGCCACGGAAAATATTGTTTTGTGCGAGTACCTAACTCCATTCAAATTTGAATATATCAGTACTTCAACTACGCTATTAAGTAAAAGCAACCAAAAGACTATTTGGGCGAGAACTGTCGTCAATACAACAGATTATATCGATGCCTGAAATTTTTTGGATAAAAATGTAACAATTTCCGATGAAAACTAACTTGCAAACATTTATAATCGTATTTTTTTATATTTTTGTATGAAATAATATCTTCTTAAACTCCATGGCCATCAACATGTCCGGCCATTCTCTCGAAGCAAATTTGGGCTCCAACTTGCATTAATGCCAGCACCTTTCTTTAATATGAGCGGGATAGGCTTTCAACAGGAACTATCCACATGGGATCAAATCTGGGCTTGTAGGAGGTCATCCAATGTCATATATTGCATATTCTAATGAGTATGTTATAAGCTCCGTCTTGCTAACTCTTAATTCAGCCAAATCTTGCCATGAACATCCTGCCATTTTGAAATTATCTCTATCATTTCTATGTCAACTTCACCATTGAAATTACCATCGAAAAAAGTGGGACCAATCAACGCACCATTACCTCAGCCCAGTGAGATTTTTTTCTTCTATTCAGACATTTTTAGTATATGTTATTTTCAGGTGGATGATTATTTGGTGGATTTACGATGGCAGTTCATGTTCACCAAGCCATTCATGCAAGATCACGCCTCATCTCCAACCACTAACATTCCAACTAATGTTTCAGTTCTTGTTCACCAAGCCATTCATGCAAAATCACGCCTCATCTCCAACCACTAACATTTCAACTAATGTTTCAGTTCTTGTTCACCAAGCCATTCATGCAAAATCACGCCTCATCTCCAATCACTAACATTTCAACGAATGTTTCTGGTCATTCAAAAACCATTTAACAAATCTGACACAGCAGTGAACCTCCATCAAAGAGATTAGGCTTGATTTCCATCTTGTACGGATGTTCAACATTCCAACTAATCTTTCTGGTCATTCCCCGATAAAATCGCGAGCTTGACATTTCTGTATCATTTTGCTTAACAGATGCACTGGAATTTTCTTAAAAAAAAATCCAAACTGAATGGATGCTTTGTTCTGATGTTACAGTTATCTGCCACACATGATGACCTCTATTGAGATTTAGGATTGCTAACAATTTCGTTGAAATTCTGAACATTTTCCAAAATTGTACCTTTGGTTGACGAAGTTCTTCCGGAAATTATTGCACAAAACTATTATGAACTTTTTTCATTATTTTATGTCGGTTATGAGAAGTGACGATAAAAATTCTCCGTTCTCATGTTGACAGCCTGGCGATGGCTCGATAAAAATGTGAAATTAGATCGTTAAATGTCTAGAATACCAGTTACAATTCGTATCATAGATTCAACTCAAATTCGCCTCAGGCTTACATCATTTTTATTCATAAATTTGCGACAGAAGTGTTCATTTTCTGTACGTGGATACTTTGGAACCCCAATGAAAAGTGTTGGTGTTCTTTACTTTATAGCGTACTGTGGAACTACTGAAGTGTGTAATTTGAATAGTTTCAGGCACCTACAAAAAACTTCCTCCGTCGAAAAAAGCAAACGGATTTAAAATATCTTCATATTTAAAAAAATACATATTTTTTGTGGGACATCTTGCATAGTCTTCACAATCTCTATTAAAATCTATTATTAGACATTGCCTTTGAACATTTTATTTAATTTTCATCGCAATGCATTGAGTTCATGGTCAATTATTGTTTGATCAATGGCACCGTAGAATTTCCTATTACTTTTGCTGAACAATGACAAGATGTCAGAGTGTGGAACAATGAACAAAAAGAACGGTGAACGACTTGGTCGTCGAGTGTCGTGCATTGCTTGCCTTCGCAACTAGAGGGCTCTTCTGATCAACGTCGCTGTCTGTTTCATATCACATGATCATCAACGTAAGATCACAAATTTCCAAACAATCAACCCATTGATAACCAATCTATCAGCCAGCAACCTATTGGTTAAACGCTTCAAATCGCCTATTATGTACAAAAGTTTCAGACAGTAAGCCTGAGATCTTCTTCCTAGCATCTCACAAGTTGGGTAAGATTTCACTATGAAATCACCCCAACGAGTTGGTCAGGGAAGCTCTTGGCTGTTTCGTATATTTGAAGTGTAGTTCCTTGGATGCGTTCCCAGTAGGTGATTCGCGAATGCTGCGTAGTTCAAGTAGATTGATTTGTAATGTCACTGTTATGCATTGTGACCATAGAGAATGCCGTGCAACATTACATTATAATGTTGTTATTTGTTCACTGTATTTGGTTCGAATATCAGTGTTGTAACTTCGTTTCGACCTTTAATCGGGTACTTTAATTCGTTGTTATAATACGGTGTAGATTGATTCCTATGTCGTTGATGTGTCTGCAACTATACCTGTTGTCAAGTCTCTGCTGTTTTTAAAGTTCACACACGTAGAATGGATTGGAGGACAATGTTGTTAATACTAGTTGATCATTCTACCCCTTTCTAAACCAGGACTCTTGAACATTCAGTGCTAAGGAACAGTTAAGAAAAGTGTTCTTAAATACTATTTAAACAGCCAAACTTGGACCAAAACATGGTATTCTAACCAATGGGTTCCCTGGTATTGGTCTCACGTTGATGTTACGTATTTATCCTTGTAAACCTCCGTGGTTCTGTGTAGTATAGAACCCCTTTCCCAACCCCCTGTTGCAGTTGTACGATGCCGCCCTTAGCTTCATTGATGTAGCTTGTGTTCGACAAGATACACTATTTAGATACATTTTTCCATTACTTTGGCCGATTTGTATGATGAAGTTTTAAACAAAATGCTCAGAAACTATATCTAGATATTGTATCTTGTCCAACGCGGACAGCAGAGTATTGTTAACTAGTGTAAAGGACTTGAGAGAATACCAGGCTTAGAGAAGCGACACCGCGTTCACAATGTGGTGCTGTTATCTAGACCGTGGCTGCTATACATCAGCGATCGAGGTGATTGAAAGAATTATCACACAACTTATGAACACTAAAATAGAGTCGCTGAGCATCACATCATTCCAAACTTTGTTTAAATATCAATTCCAAACTCGTGTCCAAGTGCGATTTAATCTTGCTGTCATGATGATCTCTGTCCTGAATGACCCTTACAGATGTTAGTGTAAAGTGTTTTCAGCATGTCCGCATGATGAACCTTTGTTACTTCTCTATACGTTGCGTAAACATACTCATCTGTTCCGCTTCTCAGGTTTCTGGTCTCATTACCTATTGAATGTTGTACACTATTTATTGTGTAATGGGTCACCCTTTCCCCGATGCCTTAACTGGGTAGTTGGCAATAGTGTTCTTGGAATGTTGTTGCCACCAATTCTGGTTCATTTAAACAAAAATTGGCAGACAGAGATTGATTTTTTCCCACTTCCATTCACAAGAAAAACTATAAAATGGCATTAATTGTTATTATTCTGATTTTGATTACAAATATTATAGAATTGCGTTGATCAAAAATAAGTATCGTAAAACCATATGAACAATAAAAAAACTAGTAGGTATAAATGCCTTTATATGGAGTTTTTCCTGTACAATTTTTCGAGGTAATTCTACCAGAAGCAATCCTGCGCATGCATGCACATCAAGCATTTGGGACATGGCCTTGGGGCACTGAAACCTCTCCGTCCATTTGATATATTTGGAGAAAAATATGAGCACTTGGTCCTGGCTGAATATTTGTTAGGCGGCTAGGCCGTGACTAAGTCATGGATTTAAGAATAAACGTAGCGCATGTGGCACTGAAGTGCAAATTCATAATCAGACTAACAATGTAAAATTCGGTTTGAGTGTTTATGGAGTTTTAATAACCCTAATGCAAAGTCTGATGCAGGGGACGTTTAGGTCAAACATTACGACAGTTGACACCCGTCACACATACCTGACAAACTATCGTTCATGCCTCATTCAAGTAATCTAACCCGGTAGTGCCGGCTGATCGAGATCGTAGAAGTTTTCATGATGGACTATGATCACCAATCACCATGACTGCGCTCCAATGGTTAATCGTATCTGAATGCTTGTTTGATGGCTCACATCCCCAATTCAACTCGATATCTAATAAACAGTTTACGACAAAGCTGCACGTGCGACTCACTTATGCGTTTTGTTTGCCATCGTAACCCGGCTAACATTTCAACCCTGCTACTATCCAAAAATGTCATCATTTCTATTATCTAAGGTTACTCGAAAAAGGAAGTCTGATGTCCTTGGACTTTTTGTTAACGTTACGGTTTTAGTATTACTTTATTATCCAAATGGTACTGACGTGATGCCCTTTTGACGCGAACTGTTTATATATTGCTCGTTGTTTCGAAGACTACGCTGTCAACTGTTGCTTCTATTGACCCGACTATTTGTCTGTATTTTATTTGACCAACGTTGTTCCTAGACGATCATAGTTCGTGTTCACTTCACTTGCAAGACACGCCACTTCAAAAACGAATCCTATTGGCTGGCAGTCTTAATTATTGCCTTTTTGTCAACACTTTGAGAGGTATTGACGAAGTTATCTCCGTGCTGCAGGCAAGAACGCCGAGGAGGAGGTGAGGGTGCTGGAGCAGGGCACCTACTTTGGGGAGCAGGCACTACTAAGGGAGGAGTGCAGGACGGCCAGCGTCATCGCCACGCCCCCGGGAGTGGAGTGCCTGGTGCTCGACAGAGAGTAAGTTGTGGTGGTCGTCTAAATCGTTCGAATCAGTCAGAAGCCTTTGTAATGTTTTCAATGTTGTTTTAGTTCAAATTACGTATAAAAGAATAAGCTTACACGTGCATAGTTCCGTAGAATTGAGGCTCCAGACTGCCGTCTGAAGCCATGACCTCTCTCCTCGTGCATCCCCAGCTCTTTCAACCAGCTGATCGGGGACTTGTCCGAGCTGCGTGAGAAGGACTACGGTGACGAGAACGAGAGACCCACGCGCAATGCACTCGCTCCAAGAACCGTCACACCGGAACAAGGTGATGCTCTTGATACATACCATCCTGTCTGGCTATGACCCTCATAGTTACTTCACTAGGAGAAGTTGGTAATTAAAAATCCTTCAAGAGCATCAAACAAGTGATGAAAAGGAGAAATATTGCTCTGTGTTGATTCACTAAATATTTTTTTTACTTCTCTACTAGATATGATAAATTCGAGAAAGATTAAGGTGAATTTTCGAAAAGCTATTTCAACGTAAGGATAGGTCATTTTATGACTCTTCACGTTTGGGTAGGTCATTTGACTTTACAGAAATCGTTTGAATGATGAAATCTACTTGAATAAAAGCATTTGAGAAGGTCCATAACTGAACGTTGTTCGACAAAGTTGAAAGAGTATTCGAAGATGATGAAAATTAACCTCGATAAGAGCACACTAGAGATGATGGTTAAAGAGATGACTCATTTTGTTTCTATTTTCTTTGATTATAAATTATTATAGCACACTGCCATTCTTCCAGCCTGTTATTCAATCGTTTGTCCAATTCGTTCTTAGCGGCTCCTTTCTAGCCTGTTGTTGACTTGGTCCCCTTCTAGCCTGTAGTTGACTTGGTCCCCTTCTAGCCTGTAGTTGACTTGGTCCCCTTCTAGCCTGTAGTTGACTTGGTCCCCTTCTAGCCTGTAGTTGACTTGGTCCCCTTCTAGCCTGTAGTTGACTTGGTCCCCTTCTAGCCTGTAGTTGACTTGGTCCCCTTCTAGCCTGTTGTTGACTTGGTCCCCTTCTAGCCTGTAGTTGACTTGGTCCCCTTCTAGCCTGTTGTTGACTTG
>SDVV010016860.1:0-14129 GCA_016164225.1 Gammarus roeselii | reverse complement strand
TTTTGCTTTGTCTTTTATTAATTAGCTACTTTGTTTGTTATTTGCTTGTTCCTCATGTTTTTTTTATCGTGCATGTTCTCTTTAATCTATACTTACCAACTATCAAGGTGGCCAAAGGAGCAAAGTTGACTTTGGATAACACTGTAAATAATATAACTGCATCAGACCTCTGCAATGTGGTGGACCGGGGAGTGGAAACAGGTTGCTGGGGTAGAGCTGTTGGAGGGTCTTGCTTATCCGTTGGAATACTGTGTTGCAGGGGAAATGAACCTCACATAGCTCACAAGTGGTGCTTGTTTGAAGAGCCAGAAATCACTTGCTATATGCGCTGAGGTGGGCTTGCGCATGTTGAGGGGGCTCCATGGAATTTTCATGGATTCTTTAATAGAAATATAGAAATTCAGCAAATTTTGAAGACCCAGACTACTCCATTAGACCACTCTTCAGAATTACCGCTATCACAACAACAACAACAACAACAACAACGGTTATTGCAAGATAATGACGTATCAGCGTCACCATCTGGTGGACGCGCTTCAACACCGCCATCACCCAGCGGTCGCGCCCAAGTTGTAGACGTGAACCCCCTCCATCCTAGGCTGCCTGATGGAGAGATAAGTAGTCAAAAGCAGCTTTCCTCCACTTCTGGTGGGGTGGACTTTGAAAACAAGACACACGATCCTGATGTGGGTGCGGGACATGCTGCTCCTAGACGAAAAACTGGGAGAAGCCACGGCAATCCATTATGACCTCATGAACAATACGCTGAAAATCAGAAGATACTTCAAAAAAAATCCAAGTGTAAAACTTCACGAAATTTTCACAGACCAGCCAATCTCAGGAGAGAACCTGGCTGATACTAATACTATACAAGCTAATCGACAACTCCGCGCTGCACTGGAAGGACCCTTAAAGCGCATCAGTGAGCTTAAGAGTGGCTCCCTCCTGGTGGAGGTGAAAGATGAGCAAATTAGGAACACTCAAAACCTAAAAGAACTAAATAATATATATATATATATATACCTGTTAAAGTTGATGAGCACCCTACTCTCAACACGATATAAGGAACGATCTATTATAAAAACAGACCAAGCCACTCCGACGACGATATTCTTACTGAATTCGCAGATCAGCAAGTCACCAAGATAGAGCTACAGAGTGAAAACGATGGCAAAGCGAAGTTAAGGAGTACACTGGTGTCTACATCCTCACCTTCAAGCTATGTTCTCTGCCTCCTGATGTCCACATAAGCTGAACGCAGTGCTCGGTTTGAGAATACATCCCTTATCCTAGACCCTACTACAACTGCCAAAAGTTTGGTCTTGCCAATTGAGGAATATAACAAGAATATGCTTCCGTTGGGTTGAGGACGCACGTGGTCACAATTGTGACCACCTGCTAAATGCGCAAACTGTTCTTAGGACTATCCTGCGTCATCACGCGAAAGCTTCTATTACAGACTCGAAAAAGAGATACTTGTTCTTCAAGCTAGAGAAAGCCTTTCCAAAGAGACGAGGAACCGATGCAGTGACAGCGGGAATCCCTGCAACCAGGGTTCCTTCTAACCTACAACAGGATGCTCTTCATCCTCCTCGAAATCGGGGAAGCCCGCGACGACAGCTCGTCGTACTGTCCGGAAACTCAGAAATTCTGTCGGAGATACCTACCCTCACTCCCACCTCGCTCTGTCCATCACTTGCTGAACAACTTGCAATGGAAGTCCCAGACCTAAATCTAGACGACAGCCTGCCTTTATTGGAGGCAGCACCACATGAAGAAACGCTGCCACCTCAATGCGCTTCTCGTCGGTCACCCAAGACGAAAACCCGGGATCAGTCACCAACGCTTAAACCCGCCTTACTTCAAGCCCAACTAAGATTTTTCGGTAGCCGCGCAGACTAGCCAGGTTTCTACTCAACTCAGATGTCATTCTAGTGCCTTCATTAGGGCACCAAATTCCCCTTCGTCTCTAAATTGCTTAGTCGCTCCAGATTATAATCCTAAGGGAAATGTGCCAAAAATAATATTGAGTGATACCCACCCTACCCCACCATCGTCTCGAATCGGAGAAACTTGCTTGCCGCTTACCAGCGCTAAGTGCACTGGCTCCGACCTGAAAAATGATCCTTAGCTGACTCTTAGCCACAAGAGAAGCTCCAGCGATACTCGTCGATCGCGGTCAATAGGCCGTGAGTGACAATCCACGAAAGCTGTATTTGACTAGACATACTCGACTCAAGCCTAGACCTTAAATTTCTCTAACCTAAACCAAAATGTCTGATACCATCCCTCATCCTTTAATGAAACATTAGAGGATATCGTCCTACTATTCTGAACTATTGAAACTAACCCAAACCCATAATCCAATGGTAGTTTGTCTCTAGGAAACTCTCCTGGGGCTATTCAAACCATCTTTTCCCAGTGGGTATAAAGCCCACTCCATCTCGCCCACTGCTGATGCTCGATCACATGCACTCCAATCCTTTACAAAGAGCTCTGCAAGCTCAGGCCCACAGAGTGAGCCTCAAACGCTCCGTTTCTATTTGTAAACTATAAATTTTCCCCAATCAACTACTTTCATGCGCACTTCTTACTAACCTGGTTGGTCAACTTTCTGCACCCTGCGTTCATGTAGGTGATCTAAATGCTAAACACCCCCCTTTGGGAGGGAGACATGGCTGATGGACGTGGAGGGCAGGTCGAAGCATTCTTTGAATCTTCTGATATTGCGCTTCTTAATACTGGAGAACCGACGCATTTCTATACCCAGACAGCCTCGTTTTTGGCTATTGACTTATCCTTCTGCTCCCCAAACCTCCCCCTAGACCTTGCCTGGCAAGTGCTGGAGGAGCCCTACGGGACTGACCACTTCCCCATCACCATCACTACTTTCCATCCTGAAGATACTTCTACCGCTCGCCAATACATAATGCGTTAAGCCAACTGACAATCATTCACCGCTTACACAACAATACCTCTCCCACTTCAGTGAAAAACTTTAATAGTACCCTCCTCCACACTGCAGACCGCGGCATCCCTATAACCAAGGGAACTCCGCGAAAAATGAGGACACCCTGGTGGAGTGACTAATGTGAAATAGTAAAACGGCCAAGGAAGCGTGCATTCAATCGATGCCGGTGCACCAAAGCAGAAGCAGATGGAATTACGTTTAGGCCTGAGAAACTGCAAAACCACGAAATACATGCGTCCTGTCTCGAAGAGAATCATGGCAGAATCTTGCATCGTCCATTAATGTGAACACACCCATGTCCAAAGTGTGGTCCCGCATACGAAAAACGAGGAGAAAGTTCTGTGACCTCTCCCTATATCCTTATGAACAGTAGTGACCTAAGCATGCCGTGTGTCGAAAGAATCCCGGAGACGGACGATGATTTGTCTATGACTTGATGCAGCACTGGCTGCTGGCTTGACGTTTGGTGCCAGAAGAATCTCGACTCCAGTATACCAGAAAGCCTTGACACTCAATCTAATCTCTCTTGGCTATCCTCACCACCCGTTTCACCCCTATTCTCTTCTCTCTATAGTTGTCACAGGCTACAACTGACCTCGATGTAACAACTCCTCAAAAGCTTGTCTCTTCAGCACCACCGCCAGTTTGACCTCCTCGTTCCATCGCTTGCAGCCTTTCGGTCTGCACCCGCCCACACGGCGCACACCACACACATTACTACTATTGCTGTTTAGTAATGTAGACAAAACAATATACATGATCAATGTTCAAATTATGCAAAGACAATGACGTAACTATTGTTCTAGTGAAACCAATTCAGTGGCAAACCGTCACAAGCATCACTGGCAGCACACAGCAAGCGCTGCAGCAGAAATGACCTGTATAACTAATATTGGGAATTAAAAATTCAAGTTTGGGCAGAACCAATACGAGTCAAACAACTTAATTATGCAATTATGCTTGGAACAAATGTTCACAATATAGTCTCATCTGAACAAGGTGTCAATCAAAGGTTGCAGAGACCGTATACTGCAACGCAAATCACTCTGCTTGTCAGATACTATGTCAAAAGCTTCTAAGATCCTGGTCGACCCAACCAGTGCTATCAACACTTGAGAATAAATAAAGCTGACAATTATTTTTGTTGCAATTTTTTTCATCGGGGGAGTTTTTAGTTTGCAGACAATAAAGCCGCTCATCAAGCACAGACCACTGACAAAGCACATTAGAGCATCCGAAAAAAATTATCCATTCACTACCATTCTCCACTCACGCTTATCCATTGCATTATCTCTTGCTGCCTCTACACTCGTGTCTCTCCTTCCTAATGATTGCTTCACATCATCCACCCATCCAAACTTTAGTCTACCTCTCAGAATCAGTGTCTTTCTACATTCAATAACCTCAGCCTCCGTCACCCTTTTCACCCATCTCCCACCATCCATCCTCACCCTATGCCCAAACCACCTCAGAGAACATGCAAATCTACTGTGTCCTCTATATTCCTCATCTTCATTCTAATTTGAATGTTGTTATTGATCCTCTCTCTGTTATTTCAGCCATCCCCCACAAACATTTCATCTTGAAAACAATCAACCTTCTTCTCTCTTTGGCTCATCAGGGTTACAACCAGCTTTTATTCATGCCTTAGTTCGCCCCTCATTGGTTTTTGAATCAGACTGATGTACTGAGGCACTTAACTGGTTACAAGCAAGAACAATGTCCTGGAGAAGCTTGGTTTACAGTCATAGAGTTCACCAAAGGGAGTAGACCAGCCTTCACTCTGGTGGATTGTTAATAACTCCAGGAGTATCCAGAGTGAAGAACTTATATTTGTTCGTTATGAAAAATCCTTTCAACCAATTTTGATTTTTGTTTTCAAGTTTTTGGTCTGTAGGTTGGCATCCCCTTGTAATTTATTTATTGCTCTGCCCTACCAAAGAAAATATATTGCATCCTGAATCAGTTGTTTGATCTACAACGAATAAAATCTCACCAAAAGTCAAAGTAGCAGCTTCCAAATCTTATTCATCACATTGAAATTGATGTAAAATTGGTGAAGTTCCCTAAATTCAAGTGTTTTAAGGGATGATCCCAATATACTGTTTTACCCAATAAATTGAAACACCTGACAGATCTGGGGCAAAAAAAACTGATCTGCCGATGTCGTGGGATTTTCCACGCTCATGTGCTTTTCTCCAGGGGGATACTTATGTATCCAAGAGGATTGTGCACCCTCTGGGACACTTGAGCACTCCTCTCCAGTAACTCTTAATCATGTCAGTTACCAGCTTATCGGGATCCCTCTTGGGGACTGTCCCCTCTTTGTATGTTCAGTGGGTCAAACCACTGCAGCTTGCTGCTGGGAGTGGCAACAGAGGGATGGTCCTTGGGTTGGAGTTCACCCGTGTGCTGGAGTGATTTATATGTGAGTGCACTCCACCATGAGGCGGGTTGTTGTGAATTTTAATTTATTCAGTAGTACTTGGCTACTTAATTATGTAAATCATTGAGACTAGCATAGCTCCCACGCGTACAGCCAATGTGCTCTGAGTAATTGTTGAACCATTATAGCTACTAATGAAAAATTAACTGCTAACTGTGGTTCTGTGATGTGTTACATGAGATTACTTTGGTACATTTTATACTGTGATTTGCTTAAGTAAAGTCTATCAGCCAGTGGGCCTGAAGATTTCCAGTGTTGATCATTTTAATACAGAGATGCTTCCATCATTAAGTGTTTTTTTACTGCAGAGCATTTAGAATTTATTTATTGTGGTTGTTTTACTCCATGTTCTGGTTAGTTCTTTGATATGAAGATTAAAATACGAGCATATCGTGACCGTATATAATGAGCCAGTCCGGTCTGCTGGTTTTTCTAGCACAGTAGCACTCTTGCAGTGTTTGTTGCCCTTGCTACCTTTTTATCCCTTTGTATGTGTTTGTGTTTGTATATTGGGTAGCACCTTGGAAGCTTTGGGTAGTGGCCCTTTAGTTCCAGGGACCCCCTTTTAATATTGCATTTAATTATTGTATTATTTACAGGTGCCCGACCTTCATATGCTGACCTGTAGATCTTATATAGTATTATTACCATGTCATGTTGTAATTCGCGGTGTAGGATGTGCTTTGCCAGCCTGTTGTAAATATTGTAATAAAGATTTAATAAAGAGAGAGTGGTAAATGCAAGTCGGCCAGTTGGCCGCGTCTCTTGCCACGTCCGTGCCTAAGAGTTTCTATTTGGGAGGATAAGACAGGTATAAGGGGTGTGAGGAGGCTGTCTCAACGGGCTGGTGAGCGCATTTGAACCTGGTGCCTAGAAGGGACCCACACATATTTCCCCCCAAAGAGCTCTCAGTGCCGCCCGTTTACACAGAGTTTATGATGTGAAAGTTGCAGTCATTTGTTTCACTATCTTCTGGAGCAATAAACAATTGATGAGTGTAATTGGCAAGCACTGCTCACCTCAAACTTAGCCCATGCTCTTAAATGCTTCAATGAAGATAACTTTGAAAACATTGGACCAGTTTCAAATCTGTCTTCACTAAAAGCTGGAGAATATCAATAGGCTAATTTTACATTGTATGATATACATATTTTTTTATCTTATCCAGGATGCAATATGTTGCCATCACTGTTGCTAAGCAAAATCCTAAGTCCTATAATTCTAAGACATACCTAGCATAAAAAAAAATGCATCAAAATGTGTTTATCCTATCATATTTTATACATGGTTTAATTCACGCCTTGATTTTCTCATGCTGGTTTTTCAGTCTGACAGATGCTCTGAGGTGCTTCACTTGTATAAATAAAGGAAATGAAAGTATAATGGTGGAACTATGCAAGGAGAATCCAACATATTTTCTCCAATGTTACTTATTTTCAGGAGGCAAAGGAGGCGGGCGTGGTGTCTGGAAAGGTATTCGAAGGCTTGAATGGGACCGGTGTGGCTGTCATTACAGCTACCAAACGTATCTATGTCATTGCCAACATTGAAGAGCCTAATCCCCGCAAGTATTCTGACATTCCAGGTGAGATTACTAGTCACTATAAGAACTGCACTCCTGTCTTATGCTATTTATTGGTGCATTCCATTCTAATTTGAGGTGAACCAATTTTTAAATAGATTGTTGTTACTCTCATGCATACAGCATTTGAGTATTTCCAGCCAGAGAACTTGCTCTTTTTCTCTAGTAAGTTATGCTGTAAACCTTTGCATCGAGGTTGATCAGGAACACAGCTGAGGTACTCATCCAATCAATTTTTGAACCGCAGGTGATTTGCTATTGCATTCAATTGAATGGCAAAGAAAATATCACAGGTTGCATCTTATTACTGCCTCGCAGTTTTAGCATTTTGCAGTATCTTGTTCTACCAATCCTTGTCTGATTTTTCATTGTCATTTTTGTTACTATCATTTCATTAACATTGAGCAGCCTTAAAGAAGTTTCCATATGTTTTATGACCTTGAATCTTTCAAGATGTCGTTAGATTTAATGTAACCTCATGGCATTCAATGTCACAATTAATAATTTCCTTTACCACAGTTATGTCTACAGTGACACTTCTTTGAACTGCTTTAAGGCTTCCTAATCTTTTCATTTATGGGGAATGCAGATAGAAGAGCAGTAGTCAATAACTGGTTGGAACAGTTTCTTCTGAAGTCAACTTTGTTCCCTTATGTTTTTTAAATCCAGTTTGTCTCAGTCAAAGCTATAAAGGGGAAATTGAAATCTGATGGAATTTCTTGAATTCATTTGTTGCCATATTGGCTGGGGTCATGCTCTTCTGAATTCAAGAGGTGGGGCACTTTTTGAATTGGTTTTGTTTGATAGTTTCACAGAGTTGTTTCCTTTTCCGTCTGTGGATGGGCGGCTCACTCATCAGAGGGAACCCATTGGATTGCAAGGGCAATTTTAACCCTTGTATTACAAGGGAAATTTTAACTCATCCGGCTGATCAGCACTGTAGTGGTAACGGCCATGTACCGCTACAGGAGAGCTCGCGAGCATCACAAGAAAGCAGTCTGCCTTCACGTGGTGGCATGTTGCCCTGGTTTGGCTGGTCACAATGACGGTGATGATTGTTTGTTGATGCTACAGGCGAAAACGCTCGTCATAACGTGGCACTCGCGCATTATGTATTCCACCGCTTTAAAACAACATTGTTTAAGTTGGATTTGCTGTGGATTGCTCGGATCGTCGTTTCGTTGTCTTTTGGCTGTGCAGTTGGGGTTTGCTGTGGATTGCTCGGACCGTCGTTTCGTTGTGTTTTGGCTGCACCAACTACGTAACCTTGACGTTTATGTTTGTTTCGAAGATTAGAATCTCTCCTCTGTTGTCTGTTTTTTTATGTTGATTTTGCTGGTGCTCTATTGGTTTCTTATTTATCTAATATGCAGCCAAACACGATTTTTGTTGAATTGCATATGATACAAGTAATTTCACACTCTTGGATCATTTTTTTACAGAGTTCATAATTTCAGCAATTGTGCCTACCAAGTTCGTGAACTTGTAATGCTTTGAGGTTTGGGTGGTTAAAGTCGCATCTGTTCCTAGACACTCCACCCTTTTTAAAAAATGAAATATACACAATTTCAAACTTTTTACTGTAAGCAGCAACCTTGTTTGGTTTGTGTTTTCACTATCCTGGGCGACTCATTATGTCCACTTCCTGTGTTCTTAATGGGAACAGGTTCCCACACATTCTTATTCATGATCGCTGGTCGCTCTCCTGTCGTTTTTGTCTCTAAGGGCGTCTCCAGTACCCTGATGATCAGCAGACCTTCCCCCTCCATGTATATACCTTGGCTGCTAGTGGCCATGGCAGTACCATTGCCACCAGTTGTTTTGTCAAGACATTTGCTACTTCCAACCTTATTGGTACTTGGGTTGACACTCGGATACTTGAAACGGTATTAGCTAGACACTCTAATTTCTTCCTACAAAAATTTGATATTTCTTCATACAGCTGATCCACTGCTAGTCATTTTGTTCAACTGGGTTTTAATTACATGGTCAGGAATGAGTTTCAGATAAGTCTCACATTCACATTTTTTCTTTTCAAGCGCCGCCTTTATGGCCCACTTTGTTCCTGAACAGGTGTTGGCAGGAAGCAAGTGCTATTTTACAATAAACTAGCTCGCAATTTGTCGCAGCTTCAAATTTTTCTGCTGTTCCTTTCAAGCAAATTTGGGAGCTATTGAGCAGACATCCTCTCTTCACATATTTAGTTGGAAGACTATACATCAATTCAAATGACTATATCTGTTCAATATTCACTTTAAAACTCATTATTTGCACTTTTTTCCTGTTATTTTATTTTTGTATCCTATATTGGGGCTTAGCAGCTTCAACAAAATGAGTTTTTATTTGTTGTGATCCTTTTGTCATGCTGGTCTTAGCTTATCCAGTTCACATTCTCTAGTATTGAAACAGGATGACCGTTTCAGACTGAATTGTAATCAAATGAAAGTAAAATATTTAATGGTCTAATGGAATAAAAAAAGTATTCATCTGCACCTAGTTGCAATTCAATCATCAGGTGACTTATCAGAAATAGCTTGGCAATCTAACAAAGGTTTTCTGTGATTTGTTAATTTGAAAAATGATCGAGAGAGTGAAGCCCTTTGCCCTCATGACCTCCTCCATCCTAGAGTCAGGCCTGCTCATTCCAAATATTTTTCAAAGGGATGTTATTATGATTTTTTTAACATTATTTTTTTACTTACATTCAAATACTAAAATATACATTGAACTGTAATAGCTATAACATAATAAAACTTCCAAGAATTTCATTATATTGTTGCATATGTTTTACACATCAAGATCATAAATGAATAATTTTGATAAATGATTCCGCATTAAATGTGTAGTTGGGCCCAGCTAAATATTGCGCATAGATTATATATATCTTTGCACACCTTCAGCTGCGGGATAAATAGATAATTGGGAAGCATAGGCTAGGTACCAACTATGCACGAGACAACCAACCACAATAAGAGGAGCGAAGGTTCACTTTGTACAACAACCTAAATAGACTGGGCTCAAAGTAAGATGTGATAGTCACCCTGCTGTTGGTGGGGTCTTGGATACTACAAATTGGTAAACGGTGACAGCTGGATTGCAGAGGCTGACATACCAACGACAGCGAAGAAAACTGACTAGTTTAATAAACGCAATCAAGCCCTGTCCACTTTCAAAATGGTAGAATAAAATCGCCCAAACTGGTACAGGGCTTAGACGCTCTGACGACGCGGGCAAACAAGACTTGGCTCGGTGGTGGTCAAACGCCCAAACATCCAGACAATAGCACAATGTCCGAGGACAGGGTAGAAGACCATGCTGAGATTCCATGAGTTTAAAGTGGATATTACTTCACTGAGTATCCTCCTGCCAGTTGTTGTTTGGATACAGACAAGACGAGACGGTGGAACATTTTTAATTATATATCAATACGCAATATTATTATGTGTATTGCTTCGAGACATTGACATTTGAATGTGCTGAAAAATAAAGAAATTAGGACATATTGCAGTCAGATTTTAGTCCATACCATTGCTCAGCCAAAGGAGGATTGGAGATTTAGTGGACCCCAAGGCCAAACAATTCTGTTTTATGGTCTCCTCAGACCCCAGATGATGACCTACCTACTCAAGTGCATAAACTAAAGGCCACTCGAGTGGGGGGGGCGCTGTGAATTAACCAGACCCCAAGTAGGAGTGAGGCTTCCACCCCTTGCAGACACACAAAGCACACAGATTGACTGGAAAGAAACAAAGACTAGAGTGTGAGTAATGGCTACCACACTACAGTTTATGTGAACAATCCAACACCAAGCCAAATAATTGTTTTTGTTATTCAAATCTAAATCTTAATAATCAAAATTAAATGTTTTGCTAGTAACAGGCGATGCTGTAAGATTAAATTGTTCCGCTGGGATGGACAATGTCTAATTAAATATCATTATAGCTATGTTAAATCAACCTATATATACCTGTTCTTATAGAGTGCAAATCACAACTGCTTTCTTTTATTTTCAGACTATGCTATGATGTAGCTATTTTATTTTGAGTTGCTAATTGTATAGCTAAATCTTACCGGCTTGCTAAGTATAAAATGGTAAGGGTGGCATTGTCTAAAGTATGAAGGCGCAATTAGTTGTTGACTATCCCCATCAATTTTTGTGAAACTTTAACCATATTCTTATCTCTCCCGTTGCTTGTGTCTGCAGCTGATAATGTGTTATGTTGGTGTGTGCTGCGCGGAGAGCGGTCACTGAGCCTGCTGTTGAGCCAACACAAGTCTCTATGTTGGAGTACGGCAGCCTCTAACAGGGCTGACATTGTGCAGGTTGGTATCATCGCATCTGCAGCACTGTTACAGTGGTATTCTCTGTAACAATAGGCTACCATTATGTGCTTAATTCGTGTGGTCAGAATCAGATGATAAACTGGATATCAGACTAGGTGCTGCGACAGAGGTCCTGGACTCTCATATTGGAATATTTAATTTTTTATCTGATTGCATTTAAATTTTACAAAAAGGTTTGCTTATGTTGCAGTGCCTCAGTTATCATCTTTCAACAAATGCTGTTGGTCGTCAGAAAAGTTTAATTGTTACTTTGTTCCAAATTGTTATCTAGTGCATCAATAACTTGTATGAAATTTGCTGGAAGTTTGGTCACAAAACTACTCGTGTGAAGAAAGATGCAGCTAAACCAACAATATATTAATTTAGGTACTGTGCTGGTTTAGTGCTAGTGTGGCTAGCATACAGTCACAACCTATATATGTTGGTATTAGAGCACATGAGCCCTCAGGTACCTAACACCTCACCTAAAATAACCCCTTCATAAGTTCACATTAACGAACACCCAGCAATCTTTCCGCATCTCTATTGTCTGAGCTCCTCCCTAAAGCTACTGGTTCACGGGTCGCACGGGGTCACGATCCAACTGGGGACCCTTCTACTCTTCACTATCTCTCCTTCTCTACCTCTTTCTGGTTATGCTTTCACCTTGGTTACTCCTTTTACCTTGTTTGTTTTGTTGAAGCTGCATTAACTTATCTCTCTTCTTCTCTTGACAACTTTCCACCATATATATATATTTTTGTTATATTTTTTATTTTGTTCATTATATATATATAAATATGTGTGTATGTATGTATATATATATGTTTGTATGTATGTTTTTTTTCCATTTGTTATTATATATATATATATATTTTTTTTCCTTCTTCAGTTACATTTCCTATCTTGCTTTTTTTCTTATCATTTTTTCGTTTTTTTTCTTCTTATATATATATTTTTTTTTTTTCATCCAAATCTATACTCACCAACTATCAAGGTGGCCAAAGTAGCAAAGTTGACAACAGACCACACTATAAATGATATGACTGCATCTGACTTCTGCGATATTGTGGACCGGGGGGTGGGACAACCTTCAGCGAACCCGTTGCTGGAGTAGAGCTGTTGGAAGGTCCTGCTTAACCGTCGGAATATGATGTTTGCAGGGGAAACGAACCTTCACATAGCTCACAAGTGGTGCTCTTTGAAAGAGCCAGAAAACACTTGCTTTAAGCGCTCCGTGGTGGGCATGGTGGGGGGGGGGCGCCTGGACTTCTATTTGATTCCTCGCCAGAAACTCAGCAAATGTTGACAACCCAGACTTCTCCATTGGACAACTCTTTTGAACAACGGCTATTGCAACAACAGCAACGGTCACCGCAGGATGGTAACGTATCAGCGTCACCATCTGGCGGACGCTCTTCAACACCGCCATCACCCGGCGGTCGCGCCCAAATAGTTGACGTAAACCCCCGTCCATCCCAGGCTGCCTGATGGAGAGATGATTAGTCAACAGCAGCCTTCCCCCACTTCTGGTGGGGTGGACTTTGGAAACAAGACACACGACCGTAAGGCGAGTGCGGCACTTGCTGCTTCCGGACGAAAGCCCAGGAGAAGCCGCCGCAATCGTGTAAGACCCCATGAACGATACGTTGAAAATCAGAAAATACATGAAAATCTTTTTAAAAATAAAAACTACACTAAGTTCTTCACCGTCAGGGCAATCTTAGAAGAGAACCTGTCCGACACAAACACTATTCAAGCTAATCGACAACTCCGTGCTGCACTGGGAGGACCCCCGAAGCGCATCAACAAGCTTAAGAATGGCTCCCTCCTGGTGGAGGTGAAGGATGAGGAGCAAAGTAGGAACATCCAGAACCTAAAACAACTAAATAATATACCTGTAAAAGTTGATGAGCACCCTACTCTCAACACGATACAAGGAACTATTTATTATAAAAACAGACCAAACCACTCCGACGACGATATTCTTACTGAACTCGGGGATCAGCAAGTCACCAAGATATACAGAGTGAAACGACGGCAGAGCGGAGTAGAGGAGTACACTGGCGTCTACATCCTCACATTCAAGCTCTGTTCTCTGCCTTCTGATGTCCACATTGGCTGGACACAATGCTCGGTTCGGGAATACCTCCCTTATCTCAGACGCTGCTACAACTGCCAAAAGTTTGGTCATGGAAGTGATGCCTGCCGATTGAGGAACATAAAAAGTACATGCTTCCGCTGTGGTGAGGATGCACATGGCCACAATTGTGACCGACCTGCTAATTGCGCCAACTGTTCAGAGGACCATCCTGCGTCATCACGCGAATGCTTCTATTACAGACTCGAAAAGGAGATACTCGCTGTTCAAGCTAGAGAACGCCTTTCCTACCCCGAAGCCAAGAGACAAGTAACCGCCAAAGTTATCCGCCCACTTACTAGCTTTGCTGCAGTGACAGCGGGAACACCTGTAACCAGGGTTTCTTCTAACCTACAACACGATATTCTTCATCCTTCTCGAAATCGAGGAAGCCCACGACGACAGTCATTTGCACTGTCCGGAAACTTGGAAATTCCGCTGGAAATACCTTCCCTCACTCCCACTCCGCCTCGTCCATCACTTGCTGATCGACGTGCAATGGGAGTCCCAGACCTGAATCTGGACGATGACCTGCCTTTATTGGAGGCAGCACCACACAAAGAAACTCAGCCATCTCAACGCGCTCCTCACCAGCCACACAAGACGAAAGCCCGAGATCTATCACCATCGTTTAAACCCGCCTTACTCCAAGCCCAACCAAGATTAC
>SDVV010016859.1:0-14129 GCA_016164225.1 Gammarus roeselii | reverse complement strand
ATATGTGTGTGTGTATACACTTGTATAAATAAAATTTGAATGCACTGCGGCAGCGATGATCACACTAGGGTAATGATGTGAGCCCGTAAGTATTTCTTACGGTGTATTTATATTTTAAGGTATAATTCATGTCGAGGATTACCCCTTTGTACAATAATGTAAACCCCTCATTACGATATGTTAGCGCGTTTTGATCCCCCAAACCCAAGCTCTCGGGACTTTCAAACTCCGTGCATGCGTGTTTCCCACCCCATGTATTTGTTATTTTCCACACCTTTGTATTTGTTATTTCCCACCCAACGTATTTGTAATTTTTCATCCCTGCGTGTCAGTGGTTTTCCCAACGCCATGTAGTCGTGACTATTTTCTCAAAATAAACATTTTCTGTATAAACAATGATGATACTATTGTAAATAATAGTTTGCTTCATGAAATCCGAACCGGTGGCCCCTGGAGGTGAGCTGCGGCGAATTTAAATTGAACTATCGTTTTCGTTAATTCAAATAGTGTATTTGATAATGAAATATCATGTCCTAAATTTAAGAATGTAATTATTTTTCAATCCTACGTGTTTGTGGTTTTCCCAACGCCACGTAGTCGTGATTATTTTCCCAACATAGACGTTTTCTTTGTGTACACCTATGATACATTGTAAATATTATTTCGCCCCATGAAATACGTAGCGGCGGCCCCTAGAGATGAGCTGCGACGAATTCAATTTGAACTCTCGTTTTCGTTTATTCAAAGAGTGAATTTAATAATGAAGCTTTATGTATTATATTTTGGAATTTATTCATTTTAAGAGTTGAAAATCCATTGCCAGACGATGGAAATAAATGATTTAATAATAACAGCTGATTTTGGGAGCAAGTGTTTCGTTCCTCGTCGTTGGCTTCGACGATGAATGATTCCTTCACTGGTTGCTGATTTGACCTTAGGCGCTGGAAGGATATTGACTCCATCGCGCTAGAAATCTCGGTCAATCTTATCTAATGATCGTTGGCTTCCTGTTCTAGAGCAGAGACGGCGTCTCGGCTGCACCTCTTCCGTCGACACCAACATCTACGTAGAGATGTGGCGGGGCTCTTCCGCCGCCCCCTCTAACGCTCCCTCTGCCGCCCCCTCCCCCGCACTGCACCGCAGCAACAACACTGCTCATGCTGGGGGTAGGGGGAACACCTTCACCCCCTCGACTGGAGGGCCTCTTGACCGCTCAGCTCGACATACCAGCGACGACCAGCGCACTGCCTTTGTGACTGCCGTTCAGCGAGACCTCAACAACCTCAGCATTAACAACAGTGGTTATAACTGTAAAAATTTGGCTCAAGGAAACGCCGGTCTGAATGATTTAAATTGTTGTGGTGACCGCATGACAGCGGAAGGTGTGAATCTGGGAAATGGAGGTCCCTTGGTTTTAGCAGGAAGGTCTGCAGCCAACTCGCCAGCTTTGCAGAGTCATCCTGCCTTGGGTGGAGGTAACCAAAGTATCGTTGGTACTAAACTTGGTATGGTTGGTGGCAACTATACCACTGGCAACGCCAACCATGTTGTTGTCAACAACATCAACCATACCGTGGTTAACAGTGCCCCCGGCTATGTAGGGACGGTCGTTGGCATTGCCACCGGCAGTCCTCCTGTCCCCGCCGGTCGCCTGAACGATCGACTCACGGCTCACCTGAACTCCATCCCTGCTAGCGTGGGAGGGATGCCGGCCAGTGCGGGCCCTGCTCTGCGACACTTGAGATGAAGAAGAATGCAGCGAAAAAAAATTTGTGGCTGCTTGGATGTATTTATTTTTGGTATGCTCTAGCGTCTCATCCGCGTTAGAAATCCGTGTCGCTGTAATCTTAACGATGCTTAAGGGCTGAGTCTGAGGCGGCAATGTCGTTTTCTTAGTGACTGGGATATCAGGCGAAAGAATTGTCCTGTGGAAATGGGTATCAAGTTGTGGGACATTGGTGCCTTATGTGCTCAGGCTTTCGGTTTGCTGTAGAAAATAAAGTTGAGGGCTCAGACAATCCGATGTGTCACGAAACTTGGTTTGTGATAATACGTGGTTTGTATTCAAATAATTTAAGCACCACATGCAATATGAAATGTTTCATTACAGCAAGATAGCAGTTCTTAACTTCTCAAGCTGGAGAAGAACAAAGTCAACAAATTCGTATATTTTGTATGGTAAATTCACCATCTTGCTTCATTTGTATTTCAAAATAGATACTTGCCATTAAACATTGATAACAATGAGGTTACGGTTGCAGAACATCCTCAGCTGTGACAACGGAGACCATTAATTATGAGAAGTGTTGCATCAAGAATAGTGGTGTAGTCCAATCCAGTGCCTGTGCCAAACTTTTGGAGTGTTCAACAACAACAGCCTATTTTGACCTGGTTGGAACCATCCTTATTCTAAATCATGCTTCCGAGAGATCAAAACCTTGACTAACTTCGTCGAAAAGTGTACTCTGGTCTTGTAATGTGTACAAGTACTACTTATTTGTTGAGGTTCATCGTGGGTAGGTTATGGGTGCAATCCTTTCACGCATCTTCCCCTTGGAAGGATCATTATACCACCTGTGATCCAGTCTGATCACTGAGGAAATCTTCAGTAAGCTGGTCAAACTGTCTCATCATGTTGACAAATGCTATTTAGGAGATAGCTACATGAAATCACTTTGAGTACGTTAACGAATCGAAACATTTCTAGCAATTGCTTCTTAGTTGACAAGGATAGGTCGAGTTAATTCCTATAATAATTGAACATCTACTTGTGTATATGCATACATACATATACATACATACATACACATACATGCACATACATGCACATACATGCACATACATACACATACATACACATACATACACATACATACACATACATACACATACATATACATACATATACATACATACACATACATACACATACATACACATACATACACATACATACATGCATGCATGCATGAATACATGCACGCACGCATGCATGCATGCTTCATCAGAAGGGTAATTGTTTCGTGTATGAAACAATGACCCTATTGATGAAGAATGAGGACTCGCATCATCTTGTTTGGTTTCCACTGCCTGTGGTTGGGATGGTTTAGCAAAGCGTCGAAAATCGACCTGCGCGTCTTTTTATTTCATCTCGTGGGTTACAACTGAACTTACCTGACCGAGACACTACTGTTAGATCGCAGTGGTCGAGTCTACGGTGGTGAATCAGAAATTTAATGAGGTGTATCTACCTATGTTTCTCTACCTGAGAGCGTAGAGAGAGACATCGGTTGCCGCTTATGGTGTGAGTAGACCAGCTGGTGTAGTTGGCGTTTGACGGCGCTCCTCATATTTCGTGCCATTATTATGATGAAGTAACTGTCCATTCCATCAATGTCCCCGATAAACACTCTGATGTTTGTTTCTAAGTTTAGCTATGTTTCTATACTCCGCATCTTATAAATATGCATCCTAGATTAGGTTTAGGTTAAGTTGGAAAGTTGAAGTAACAAGTTCAAAGCAGTATACTTTTATTCAGTATTATTTTTAATGGTTTCCAAGTTGGGTGTACTTAATAGTTTAGTTTTTTGGAAACCTCTACGTTATGCTCGGAAATCTGTTAAATTTCAGATCTTATTTTGGTGTCGCTTGCAAGGAGTTTTCTTTGAATATGCAAGTATCCGGACAATCTATGGCCACTGGTTGCTGACCTTGTCGAAAGGTTGCTTCTGCTGACCATGCGCATGGCTGCTAGCTGCTAACCTTGCCGATTGAACTGTCTGTTGATCTTGCCGATGGACTTTGGCTGTCTGAGTTATACCTGTAGGATTTTCATGCTGTGCACAAATTTCTTCTGTTTTTCTTGTGCAGTTGCAATTTGTTGCCAGTCACAAGTGATGCACGCAAAGCATCCTCCACGTCATATCTCCTGCAGATTCGTGTGTTTCGCCGCATCACCCCTCCTACGGCTGCTACTCGCGAGCGACTAGTACTCTACTCCAACTTCTGAGGCCGTTTCTCCTCCTTATCCTCGCAGTAGTGTATGCGAGGATAACGTTTTGTCCCGGGGTAGCTTCCAATTAGCGATTATAAACGCACAGCCAATAGCTAAGTGTCAGCCACGTGGCTGAACAGTGTACTGCCTAGGTGAGGAGAGGGCTCTCCAACGGCGTTCCAATGGTGTAGTAAATTTTTCCTTACTTGTGTTTGGTGAGGTTCATATGCCGGTGTATCGGAAGATCAAGCGTTCAATTTTCTTACCTTGTGCCTGTTCCTCTCGATTCGTCCATGCTTCTGTTATCTGCTGGTTATTCTTTGTTTACAAACAAACCTGTTGATTTGACTGTTACCGCTGTTGATATCGCTGCTTCTCTTGTTACCGTTGTTACAGTTTACCTGACCAATTAAAAATGGTCTGATTTTTTTTTACCAGACGAAGGTAAGTAGCTACCTACTGGATTAACGGTACAATGCAGTGCATATTTTGATCACTATTTTTGTGCTAGCTTATTTTATGTTATTGACAGATGTCAAAGGTCATCGACCACAAAGAATCGAAACCTTACTTTTTTGAATTGGTTAAGGCCATAAAAATGTGATTCTATTTTGAAAGATGTATTCGATGCTTCCACGTTTTCCTTCTTTGTGTGCCTCTGTAGCGTACGCAGCAGTCATTTGACCCTTTGTATAGATATATCACCTCGTCTTTTGATGTGTGAATCATCTACTTTAGCTCCACCTGTAGTATCTTAAAGTGGATCGTGCATACATGTGTTGTTTCCGTCGTCTTCATAAGAATATTTGAATCATTTGACCCGGTGTTTCAACGATGACAGCCTCGACCTCACAGGCCCATGCTCGTCCAGTACCATCTACAAACGTTTGTAGCTATGTGCTGTAACGATTGTAGCGAAAAAAAATGTACCGAAGAAACGAACACAGTTTTCCCGATTTGCAACGCCGCAGAACCTGCATTTCTGTTAGTGTTATATCTGAAGAAAGCCTCTGAATTAATTTTGAAAACGAATTGGTACCAAATTGCGAAGAAATGAAAAATATATATATATAAGTAAACCAGTGAAAACTGTGGGCCCTGCTGCTGACGACGGTTCCTCGGTACATTCGGGACCCAGAGTGTAAATTGAGGGGCTACCGGCCGGACCCTTTAGCACAAAAGGGCTAAGTGGTGTGAATGTGAGCGTGTGAGGGTGTGAGGTGCGCCTTGCCGTCGGCCACCCCCCTTTCTGGAGGATGCGGCCTAGTGTCTGTATCTGTATATAATTTAATTAATCCTTGAATCTTTTATAGGTACCGATTTCATGACGCCTTTCTGCGTGCGTATTCGTGTTGATAGCACACCTGCATGTGTTCAATATTATTCGTGGGGGCTTCCCTAAACGGATTTCGATTCTCGCCCTCTAAAACTAAATGCATGCACTCTACCCTTGTGCCAGGTTTACACCTGAAACCAGCCCTAACGCTGCACAACACCCCTTTATCATACGAAAAAACTATAAAATTCCTGGATCTTGTGTGAGACCCTAAACTCACGTGGCGAACCCACATTGTAGCCCTGGCGACTCGCTGCAAAAAGTCGACGGGACTTATCCAATCGGTAACATCCCTGAAGTTCGGTGCCGACATGGACACCGGGATGACCTTGTTCAGAGCTATAATGCGATCGCGCATGGACTACGAAGCCGTTGTCTACGGATCTGCAGCCAAAACTACTCTAGACCCTCTCTCGACCATCGCTAACAATGCTTTGCGTATCCCAACCGGCGCGTTCCGCTCCACTCCAATCGAACTTCCACTTCCGCTCCGGCGAGACAAACTTTCGCTAAAATACTATTTTAAGACTAGAAGGTTAATGAACAACCCGGCAATCAGCCACATCATTAACATATCCGATACGCGCCTGTTTGCGGCTAAAAATAATATATGCCCTCCGTTTTCCGTACGTGTTGCCAACCTGCTGAACATCAATCGTAAAACTATTAAGCCTTCATTTTCCTTCCGAATCTTTCAAGTGTATTCTAAAGCAACTACCCCAACCAGCACGTACCGACAGGAATTTCTAAGATTACTTGAGGAAGAATATTTAGAGCACCGTCATACGTACACCGAAGGCCCCAAAACCGCGGACGGAGTGGGAGCCGCCGCTGTGTGCGGGAACATCCCATTCTCGGCCACCCTCCCACAAGAGGCCTCCGTGTTCTCTGCACAGCTCCACGCACTCGAACTAGCCATCTCTATGGCAGAAACAGATCGCTTCCCCAAATACGTCGTGTTCTCAGACAGTCTGAGTGTCCTCACCCAGCTTAAAACACTGCACTACGAACATCCCGTTTTACGTAAAATGCAGCACGATCTCTTTGTGATGTCCGAGACGGGTCAGGCAGTTTGATTCTGCTGGACCCCCGGGCACGCGGGAATAAGAGGAAACGAACTTGCATACTCGCTTGCTAAACTGACATCTACTCACTAAGAACAATTTTTCGTAATACATTATACCGGGGCTGGTTCTCTATCATTAAATCCCATGTAACATCCCGATGGGATGAAATGTGGTAACAGAATGGACAAAAAATGCTCTCAGTCCAACCCTCAGTCGGAGAATGGGAAACAAAATTCCCCAACAGCAAAGACCAAGTGTTCATCAACCGCTTGTGCACGGGACACACGTGGATAACTCACAACCACCTGATGGATGTCGACACAAGACCAAACGCGCCACTTTACCCCTGTTGCCACCAAGTAGCTATCAGCGTGAAACACACTGATGGATTGCAACGCACTCGCGGCAGCCCGACGAGCGTTCCTAGATCCACCGTGCAACCTACAAAGCCTACTCATTGACCCAACCTACCGTAAAAAGCTTATCGCTTTCGGAAAACACACCGGACTATACGAAGCTGTCTAAACCTCAAACACCTGTGCAAATGAGGTGGTCTCTCCACCCCATTACGCACAGAAAGAACAACATATTTTACGAAGATACGCATTAACTCTTTACTCTCTCGTACGCGCTAGCACGCGAATATACCTCAATTGAAATATGTACTGACTTCATCTTGACAAGACTAATATTTTCGCACGCGAGGCCGTGCGAACTTACTTGAATCAACGACGGTCGCGCACTACGGGGTAGCCTATTATGACTCACGTTGAGGCTCTGGTGGAAGTGAGGCCCAAATCAAATCAAATTTACGAAGATACGCGTTAACTCTTAACTCTCTTGTACGCGCTAGTACGTGAACATGCCACAATTGAAATATGTACTTGGTTTCATCTTGACGAGACTAATATTTTCGCACGCGAGGCCGTGCAAACTTACCTGAATCAATGATGGTCACGCCCTACGTGGGAGCATATTATGATTCACGTTGAGGCTCCGGTGGAAATGAAGCTCAAATCGAATCGAACCCCATTACTTTACCTCTACCCACGTTCACTCGAAGCTCCCTCGTCTCACACACTCCACCAAACTCAGATACTAGCCTACATAGCTTCTCCTCTGATTTCGCAACCAGGGCCTTATCGTCCGCAAAAAGCAACTGGCTCAGCTGCCAACTCCGCACATTCGCCTCCAACAGCTCTAAGTCACGACCCAGCACACTCGCGTTCACCTCCCTGACCACTCCATCCATAAAGATATTGAACAGCCAGGGAGACATTATGCAGCCTTGTCTCAGTCACACTTATACTGAGAACCAATCCCTCACCCCGCTTTCCATTCTTGACACATGCTCGGCTGCCAGCATAGAAACTGTACCGCTCTCAAATGTTGACCCACTCCATACAAGCGCAACACCCTCCACAGCGCTTCCCTCTCAATCCTGTCGTATGCCTTCTCCTGCATGGGTTCAATATTATTCGTGATAATAGCACACCTGCATGGCTTCAATATTATTCGTGATGATAGGACACCTGCATGGGTTCAATATTGTTTGTGTTGATAGCACACCTGTATGGGTTCAATATTACAAACAGATCCGTCAGTGTAAGGCGAAACGTGTAATGTTGTTGAGCCCGGTTCTGTCAATTTTACTCCGGCCTACATTAAAATGTAGTTCTAGTGTGAAAAAAAATCTGTTGCCCTATCGTTAAGTTTTATAATCACTATACTAACCACAAACTAACTTCAATGGAGTGATCAGCATCTCCAGCAGCATCTGCCGTCGTGGATGTTATTGTTGTTGGGTAGAGTACAAGTAATGTTAGTTCTAGTTTTGTGTGCAGTAAGACTGCAGCATATTAGTTTTGAGATAGAACCCTTCGAAACATTATCCTCTGCCGATTTTTGTATGATTGATTTCTTGTCTTACGATGAATCCCAGGATCTCGTTTTGACCGGAGCTTAGTGTTCAATATTGCAAAGCTTCGTCGAAAGGCTGAAAGTATTAGAAGGTTATTGTAACCACAAATACACTTCCATATTCGATTTGCCTTGTCCCGCGTAATTGAAAATGAAATTAATCTGATAACAATTTTTTGCATAGCATGAAACATCTTTAACGTTCAGTAATGCATAGCGTACATTTTTACTGAGATGAGATGAACTCCTCATTTTTATACAGTAAGATTGACATGTGCGAGCGTCCTTTCAGGTACACTGATTATACATTCAGAACGTTGAGGCTCAAATCAAGTCGATATACATTCTGAAATAGACTTCATTGATATCAAGATCTTCGGTTCTAGGTATACTTGTGAAAAAATTATTTCGTTTCAATTTTACATCAAATGAATACTCAGGAGATGGGGCTCTAGTCTCTGCTCAACCCGTTTCAACTTATACGGCAACGTTACTGTACATCCCCTATTCATATCAATAATGATACTCCAATAGCCGAATGTAATCGAGGAACCGCCAAAAACATTTGACATCGCGAATTGTTGATTTGTCGATCTGCGCCAGAAAAAAAAAGTAATATCGCGTTGACAAAGTACGGCCATTCGCTTGTAATCTCATCAATACTGACCAGTCTAACGATCCACTCCGAGGGGTGAACCACATATTTGCATAGTTTGAAACATCCTGAAAGTAAAGGTAAACGCAAGAAGTTGTTTCACGGAATTGCACTAACTTTCAGACGAAAGTCGAGAACTTGTTACATCAAATAAAAGACGTTTATTCACGAAATCCATCGTGGATTTCGTTTTTAACAAAGATGTTTGTAAATTCTATAATGCGCATTAAATGCAGCGTACAATTGTAGCGTGTAATGCAATTGGTTATAAGACTTGCCAGTTCCTTGGAACAAATAAGCACGTTCGCATCTGTCTAAATCATATAATACACGTTAAACTCAGGGAACATGTTTACCGAATAATATTTTTTATGCACATAGAATTTTAGGTACAACTTTATCGAGCAGTGTATTTTTTTACACATAAATCTTAGTTTTATGGAACAGATGAGTACGTTCATGTTCCCAGATCAAACCCATTGTGTAATGAAAAACGAATACGAGTCCGTCGAAGACCTGTTCTCGTGCTTGAGTGTGGGTCTCATTACTCGACGGTGCAAGGAAACTGTGCGTTTCATCAACCTTGTTCTCGCCTTTCGTCTGAAAGGTAATGTAAAGTCACGAAAAAGTTATCGAGTTTGAGCGGGACTTTCTGAATCTACGGAACATTGCTACGAATTCTTTCCTGACCAAACTTGAAAACAAATAAATTTAAATGACGATAACGGAAAACACATGTTTTAATGGTGTGTGAAATGTCTTCCTCATTATAGTTATTGAGGAGCGCTAACTTTATTAGTTTTCAAATGATTATTTGAAATTTGTCAAAACCTTTCTGTTGCTCATGAAAATGGAAGCTAATCCTTCACATCCTACGCGTGAACGACTGCACACAACCTGAAGTGCTTCGAAGAATAAAAGCACGAATTTCGTCTAAGATTTAAGACGGGGATCAGACCGCTCTTCCTGCTATATTAGTTAGATACATAGTTTTGAAATTTAATTTGTGAACTGTTGTATTTTGCATAGGTCTAGAACTCCTGCTTAAATTAGTTAATTTTTGTTTGTTTGTTGACGGATTATGATACCTGCAACTGCAGACCGATAGTTTGTATAACACTCCAGTGGAAATGAGGCTCAAATCAAATCAAACATAAATTTTATTCGGCGAGCGATGCGTTCGACCCTAATTGAATGAAGTTCGACTATGTTTTATCATGGTTGTGTGTAGTCCTCATACTTGGTATTCTAAGAGGACATTTTAAGTGTAATTCAGCTTGGTATTTGCATTTGTTGAGGTGTGGCTCTTTTTTTCTCTTCCTCGATCCATCAAAATTGAAGAGTGTAATGAACTCGATGGCATAGGGTGTGGCAGCAGAGAGGAGATTGTACAAAGAAGTAGTTGTCCCAAGTACGCTCTACGGGGCAAAGACGAGTAGGACGGGAGTGGAAGAAAGAAATAGGATGACTGTTTTCGATATGAAATGTTTTAGTGGCATGACCTGAGTGACGCTGAAGGATGGGATCAATAATGACTCAATTCGGACTCATGGTGAGGGTGGATGATGGGAGGCAGGTGAAAAGGGCGATGAAAGCAAAGGTGAGTGGGCGTAGGCCTTGAGGTCCACCGATGTTTTGGTGGAAGGATGGCGTGAAGCAGGTGTTGTGGAGAGAGCCATCAGTGTGTAGTTAGTTTGAAAGCGTGCAATGGATATGCGCGATTGGAGGTATGAATTTTGGCGGAGTCCTGGTGCGCTTTCCTGCCCTCTGCGTCGGGTTGAGGAACGGGATGGGCGTGAGTGGCTAAGCGCCCGGCAATTTTGACGCAGTATGAGTAAAACATTGAAAGCTGTTGAGCCCTTCTGCTGACACTGATCTCCAGCCTCACTCCTGACCCGAAGTGTGTTACGGGACCCTGGCCGAACCCTTCAGCGCTAAAGAGCTAAATTTTGGTATGTGTGGTGCACGAGAGGAGTGCGAGGTGTGTCTTACTTTCTGTGGCATTCGGCTCTGCGTCTGAATCAGTATCACCAAGTGTAATGCTCTAGCCAAGAAGCCCACCACAGCCGATACCTCTCATAAGAACCCCTTACAGTTTTTGCTGTTGTTATATGAAAATATATTATTCGTGTGCGTTCATGTAGCTTCTTTGTAACATTTTTTGAAATTACAATTTTTTCTGCCTTCTTGCACCTTGTCCTTTTCTTCTATAGACTAGTTGAACTTTGTGGATAAGTTTCATAAGCGAGTTCCCGGTACCCTTGACCTGGGAAATCGACAATGGTAAGCATGGTAATTGGATTTAGTTGAACGTTTTTCAAACCCATTCAAAACTAGTGTAATTTCCTCTGCCTGAAATTTTTATTGTCTTATTTTAATTTACTGATCTTTATCAGGCAATTGTGTTGAAAAAATTAATTGTCTTATTACTAACACACTAATCGTTGCTATTTAGATCTGTTGAACATACATTATACCATATAGCATGTATTGTGTATATAGTGTATCATAAATACATATCTGTAATTGTTGTGACCTATAATTGTCCTGTATATATCACGAAGAAAAAATCTTCATAATTTTAATTTCGTTATGGTACCCGCACATACTCGAGTTGTTGGGGTGGATGGATGATTATTCATTTTATAGATCATTACCACATTATTTCAGTATTTTATTCTTTATTATTTCGTGGGCTCTATTATTTATATCTGCCCTTTTTCATGATGATAAATTTTACTTCGTTTATAATTTATCGAGGTGGTTGAGACTATGTGACCCAGGAAATGGGGGGGTACTCGTGGGAGCCCGGGGGACTTGGAAGACCAAAAAGACTTGAGGGGATCCACTTGGACTCTCCTGGGACTTTTTGGGACACTCATGAGACCATGTGGGACCCTCTTGAGAAACTGCGTGACTCTCTTGAGGCCCCTCAAAATCCTGGAACCTCTGCTCCCCCCTCCCTACGCTGTGAAACTCATACACAGAGGAATGTATATATGTGGAGTGCCTGAGTAGAGAGATTAGTTATAACAGCCCACAACATTGCTGACGCAGAGAAGGAGTGCCGCGCCGAGCCTGGTCGAGGTGCGTCAAAATCCGTCGAAACAGGTTGAGACGAGTCGAGTTAGTCGCGATGAGTCGAAACTGGCCGAAACGATTTGAGACAAACCGAGATCAGCTAAGACAAGGGGACTCGATGGACCCGGGGAGCTCGGGGGACTTAGGTAACCCGCCGGGGCTCATCGAGCTCTTTCGGGACTCAGGGGCCCTCTGTCCCCCCTCTCCAACCTATCCCTTTAAACAATAAGTGCGATGATAGAAATCTGAGCAGTTTTTAGGCCATGATGAACCTGCCTTTTCTTTCCTCTTCACGTTCCACAATTCTGCCCTATAAAATAATGCTAGTATACTACTGCGAGAGCTCCTGTTTGTGATTGTGTGAATAAACGTTTTTTTAGTCTGCGCTCGCTCGCGCGTGTGCGGGCTATATGTAATGTCTGTGGTGACCTTTGCCGCGTAACTATAAACCTTGTGATGCGTTGCGGTTGGAGTTGATCTGATTCGTGAGGCCGTGGACCGTGTACCAATTTCGACGATACTACCTGTGTGCACTGGCGTGCGTATATATTACTCTTTGAGGTTCTGAGGAAGTGGAGGTGAGTATTCGTTTTGTCTGAGTTTTTATCTTCCTGAATAAATAAATTGTAATGTAACCGAACTAGGCAGTGTAGTTGTAACCATTGTATTGCGCTGCTGTCTGAGCTGACTTCGTCCTTGTAGCCGGAAACCTTGTACCAGACTCGTCGATGCTGCGTGTACGAACTAGCGTGCGTACATATTAATCCTCAAGTTCTAAATGATAGGAGGCGTGGGGTTTTATTTCTTCCATCTTGCGCAAACAAATAAAATGTACTGTGATGTGTTGCTGTCGGAGCAGACTCTGTCCGTGTAGCCGTAAACCTCGTACCGGTCTCGACGATTCTACCTGTGCGCACTAGCGTGCGTTCATATTACTGTTGAAGTGCTAAATAGTTGGAGGCGGGGATTCGTTTTGTCTGAGTCTTCATCTTGCCTGAAAAATGAAAACTACTGTAATTTAACTGGACCACGCAGCTGTGCACCTCGTGTTGCGTTGCTGTCGGAGCTGACTTTGTCCGTGTAGCCGTAGACTTTGTACCATTTTCGACGATACTATCTGTGCGCACTGGCGTGCGTACATATTACTCTTGAAGTTTTAAGTGGTTGGAGGCGGGGTTTCGATTCGTTTCGTCTGAGTCTTTATCTTCCCTGGATAAATAAAATGTACATTAACTGAACTAGACCGCGTAGCTGTAAACATTGTGTTGCGTTGCTGTCGGAGCTTACTTTGTCCGCGTAGCCATAAGCCTTGTACCAATCTCGACGATGCTACCTGTACGCACTAGCGCGCGTATACTCATACTCATGAAGTTCTAAATGATTGAAAGCGAAGGTCCGTTTCGTCCATACGTTATTCTTGTGCGCACCAGCGTGCGTCTGACACGATTAAAATGTTCAAATAGTTTAACTTTGACAACATTGTTTTTCTTGCACACAGAAGTGTGCGAGCCTACTGGAATCCATGATCATTGAGGTCTACGTGGGAGCCTATTATGACTCACATTGAGGCTCTGGTGGATATGAGGCCAAAATCAAATCGAGTACGAGTCTGATCAGACCGGTTGAACTTCACTTCGTACGAGGGAGCTCACCAAGGCTTACGCCAGAGCTCTGGCAGAGGTGTTGGATTTTGGACTATTTTTGGGATGGATGGATGATTATCCCTTTTATAGATCATTAACACTTTATTTTAGTATTTCTTCTTGCTTAGGCTCTTATTTTTCTCTGCTATTTTTTCATAGTGATCTATTTTGTTTTGAATATAGAATTATGTATCGTTAGACGACCGCAGGGGCCCTAGGTGGACTATGCGGTGTGTTAGTTAGTCTAGTCCAACCTGGCTAAATTATGAAATAATGTTAACGTTGATCTTAGAGCGTGAAAGTCTTGAACGGCACTGTACGTGGAGGGAACGAGGAAAATCGAGGTAGGCTGAGGCGAGTGGAGACGAGTCGACGGGTGGGGCGATGAGTCGAGACGAACCGAGGCTGGCTGAGACTAGGTGAACCGGGAGTG